>JAQGAD010000317.1:0-46792 GCA_034696625.1 Isotomurus palustris | reverse complement strand
AAAAAACGGGTGAAACAGCGACTTTTCATTCCTGCAGTCGATTTCACGGCGAAAAGGGGCTAGTGAATACTGAGCTTAAGGAAGAAGACACAAAGTTGCAACTTGCTAGGAACTAGAAACACACTACTATACATATAGCTGACAGAGTGGTATAGTGTGTATACATATATAGTGCTACAAGACTAGTATACTAGCTATAGAGCTGGATGATCGGTAGGTATCCAGGAATAATGGAATAGCAAACTCAAAAAAAGTTTTAGTTCTTGTTCCTCCACAGGAATGAGCCTTGGTCGTGTTCATAGTGACTGTGAGGAAGGGTTAGGATGTTAGGAAGATTTTAGAGGAAATGAGAAACTAAATGAACCAAGATGGATAGCTTGTGAAAAATGAAAGGAAGGCAAGACGAGAAGAGAGAGAGAGAGAGAGAAGAAAGCAATGGGTGAGATGGTCTTGGTGGTTTGGCTTCATTCTCAATAGGAAGAAGACTAAAGCTTTTCGGTAGTTGGTAGTTTTGGTGTAGTAGTAGTGTAGTAGTAGTTTGGATGTGTGTGTGTGTCTGTGTGTCTATATGCATGAGTAGAGATGAGAGGGTCTTTTTCGTGCATGTATAATTTAAGAAGTGTATTCTTTCCACATTCAGCTTCAACATTGCATATCATCCTTCCGTCCTTCCTTCCGCTTTAAAACTTGGAATGCACTCTTTATTCCTTCCTTCGTTATTAAGTAAAGTAGCTGAGAGAAATTCTGCTGGTGCTTCTTCCTCCTCTTCTTCTTTTTAGCCTCCACAGCAGCTTCCCTGGTTTCTTCATCCATTCGTAGCTGTTTACGCCTTCAGACAGGTTGGAAGAATGATGCTATGTGATACTGGCACTGCTGGTTGCGGCCGTGTGGATAGCGGATAGCCACACCGCAAGAAAACTTTAGGAAACGAAGATGAAGGTAGAAACATAAATCAAGAGGGAGTAAATGAAAACGGACCCCTTGTGGAATAGGAAACACAAACTGTGGATTGAGTAACAAAGGAGAAAGCAGAGAAAGTGAAACCGAGCAAAAATAACGAATTATTAGGCTGAATCTTCTTTTTTCACAGGAGAGAGAGAGAGAGGGGAGAATTATGAAGGAGCAAAAGAACAAAGTTGCATCTCCAGCTAAAAGAGATACAATCTAGAAATCTATAAAAGTGAGTGTCTAAAAATAGCCACACAGAGAAAAGTGGAATCGGAATGCGGTTATTGGAATAAACTCGTGTGAGTGTCTCGTTAATAAATCTCTTCTTCTTCTTTTAACATTCAAAGGTGATGAATACACTGTATATAGATGCTACGTATAGAGTTGTTGTATATGGATAATACTTTCTATTGTGGATGATGACTCCTCTGTCCTCTCCTTCCTCAACTGTTTTTTGCATCTTGGAAATGCAACTCTCCTCAGAAAACTCATACAGTCTCGATGGGCACAGCCTCGTAGCCTTTTTCCTTCCTACTGAGACTACAATATGATTTTTGACTGGGCGTCATGATGATGTGAGTGGCAGGGTCGTCAGGAATGACGGAAGCTGCTGCGTGGTACAACTGCTGGAGAGCTCCGCTGGTGGAGCTGCTTCCGGAGCTTTCGAGGGTCAAGAGGTCAGCAGCTTCTTCTTCTGTGCACTCGTGGTGGTGATGGTGATGGTGGTGGTGGGAGTAATGGCTGTGGTTGTGGTATCCCCTAAGGACCCCCCCTTTTTGGGGAGAAAGAGCACTTTCGATATCATCACTACATATTCGTCCTCTCCTGGCGCCTCCTTCTTCCTGGTCCTCTTCTTCTAATCCTTGTCTCTCATCTTCCTCAGGCTCTTCAGTCTCTTCATGCGGGAGGTGGGAGTGGAGGTGGGAGTGGTGGGAGTGGGACGAACTCGAGGATCTCGATGGAGGAACCAAAGGCAAATAATAGAGGAGACATGAGACGGAAACGAGGAAGAGGAAGAAGATAAAAATTGCATCGAAGAGAAGAAGAGCGTTAAGTGCCATTAGTTGCATTGGGCCGAGGAGTGAAGAACTCGAAGGTCCTCAGGCCCTTCTCAATTCGAATGGTTGATAATGCCTTTCTCCACACACAGCCAGACAGAGATACAGAATGGTGAGGTAGCAGGAAAGTTATGGAGAAAGTTGTAAAAAAAGAATTGATCCAAATTCCTAATAACACACACACACACGTACAACAAGAACAAAGTGAGATGGAGTCACACACTCACAGCAATCCCTACTCAACACACGTGTTCTCGATTCTGGAGAAAGTAGAGAGAGACAGAGTCACAGTGTCAAATTATAATCTCAGGGAAGATCCTTCCTGTGTATGTGTGTGTCCTTTTGAGATCACAATGAAAGGTTTACACCATTTCTCTTTATGACTGGGCTTGTCCTTTACGCAAGTTCTTAGTGGCTTCCTCTTGTTTCTCAGTGAAAGTAGGAACGCGTAGACTCTGTAGTCTGGATTCTTAGGTAGGTGAATAGATTTTTAGTATCCCTTCTAGTTGTATCTCCTTGTTGCAGAAAATGTGGAAGCAGCAACGAGCAACGTTGATGGTAGTGTGGTGGTCTCGTAATAGTTCACAAAGACGAGAGAGATGAGATCCTCCTCACACCACCCAGGAATTCTTCAAGTCTCACGGAAGAAATGCTCCTTCCTGCGAACAAACATCAAATTCACATCAAACCACTTCACTTCCTCTTCAGTCTCAAATTAAATATCACGTTTTGACGTAAAGGAGCTTCTCCTTCTTTCCTACAGAATTCATATGGCCTTTCTAAACCAACTTTCTCTCCAGTGTTTTTCTTCTCTGTCTCGACCTCTCTTACGTCCCTCTCATTGAAACTTTAAGCTCAAATTACTAATACTCTTGGAGATCCATATAGACTTTAATCCTTCGGAGAAAGGAACTATGCTATGATGGGAATTTCGCCTCAAGGAGGGAAGAAAGCATCGTTTGCTTATTCTGTGCCTAGTCACAAGGGTTGTGGTGGTGAGGGTTGCATTACTCTTCCCATCCTAATGCGGATTAAATATGGACTTTCTCTCACGGTGAATGAATGATACTTCTCATACACA
Source organism: Isotomurus palustris (assembly GCA_034696625.1). NCBI lineage: Eukaryota > Metazoa > Arthropoda > Collembola > Entomobryomorpha > Isotomidae > Isotomurus > Isotomurus palustris. The sequence goes on along the minus strand of JAQGAD010000317.1, from coordinate 43,705 downwards.
TATCATGCAAATATACACGTACACACTTATTTATTCACTTATTATAATGAGGATAACCTACTTAAATGAGAGATGTTTGTCTGGTAGGCATAAACGAAGTGTAGTGTAATTTTAGATTACAAATCTAGAATTCTAGTGAATCCTGTGAGTCCTAAGGCTTTGAATAATACCCCCTTCACCTTTCCCTATCATCACCACCACCATCAACATCGTTCTTCAACCTTTGAATACTTTGAAATAGTAAATATGTTCAGTCTGTGGATCGAGACCACTTTCAAGTGTGTTAATTTTGAAGGGAGCAAAGAGTCTTTCGTATTCAAAAGTATTTTCATTTAGTGTTTGTATGTATACACAACCACAGCAAAGGGGAAGAGAGTCTCTCTATATAATGTAAATGTTAATTATAAGGGAGACTGTTGGTGAAACCGATACCTGGTGTTGGTGATAAGTAGTATTAAGTAGAGCGAACGAGTCAAATAAATGAATACCGAATGAGGCAATCAAATACTTTATCGAAAAGCATATTATCTTTCATCAAAGACACAATGTGAGATAACAATTTCCACTTCAAACAACACTTGCTTGCATACTTCCTTTCACCACGGGAGAGAGTCAAAGCAATTCTAACATCACAACCATCAACTCATTTCTACACTTCCTCGGTGGAACTCACCGTGTTTTCCGAGAATTGAGACTTTATTGAATACATTCTGAAAGCCTTCACCTATATTAGAATTATTTGAACTCCTCACGGTGAACAACTAGACGGAATTCCTACTCTCTCTCTGTGTGAGTGTAAAGTGTTATCAACTTATGAAGCGTTTATCGAATTAATGAGATCATAAATCGGAGCTTTGATGCGTAGAAGGACTGTAGGTCTAGAACCTATGCAATCAGAGGTGGGCGAGCTTATTACACCGGTTGCAAGTATATCACAACTAATAGATGTGAAGATGTGTTACGTGATTGATTGATAAGAAACCATACTGTGCCTAAATGACTCACAGTACAAGATGTTCATTTTCCACAAGACTGGAGCGTAGTTTATTGAAAGATGACACATTCGTCAGGATGTCAGAAATAAGTTGTCAGTGTCTTCGTCACTATTTCTACCACGACAATCCCACTATTCAGATAGGGTGATTGTCTTCTAATAAAGCTTAGTTCTTATCAGCTCAGCGCAGCTTATCAATTAAATATTTATTATAGTAAATATTATTGTTTTGATACGAAAGACATCATCCACCAAGTAAAAATCCTACTGATAGTTTATTACTACACGAAACCGGAGGGCTTCAAAAGCAATTTGTTTTACTTCAAAAGTTGTGAAGACCAAATAAAAAGGTATGATGATGCTTATTTTATTGCAAGGAAGCTGTGATGATGTTGTCAACATGTCATTGAAATGTTTTCTTGAGAAGATGGATCATATTGTGTACCCCATCGTCTGGCATTGATTCTACTTTCACATGGAGAAAGTTGTACACAGGATCTCGGAGGTATTGGCTTTCTCCCTCCACACTCGTTTGCTTCTCACATCACTGAGTACGAACTGATAAGTCTGTCACAGTTTGTCATGTCACTCACACACTCTCAAGCACAAATGTCATGTTATATGGTAATATTTAGAAACTTCTCTCTTCCGAACTTTTGAACTTCTTCGAACATCAAATTGAACCTTCATTTTATGCTCGTATGCAGATCTGTGATACATCCTGCGTGTGTGCCTGTCTGTCTGTATCTATAGCCAGGAGCAACTTCTCCCTCTTTACTTTCATCCGGGATAAAACATCCCTTCCAATTTATTACTCTAGGGACATTGAGACATGCACTTGAAAGTAATTTGAAGACCCTCCTCTTTCATATCAACTGAAGGAAGGAGACACGACTATATAACTTGTTATATACTCTCACGACTTTTCCCTCAAGGTACCAAATACCTTCAAGGAGGTTAGAAGAAGAAAAACAGTTTCTCTAAATATACGAGGAAAAAGTTAATCCAAAGACAGAGACTCTAAGACGGTTGTTTAAGTTTACGAGAATCCGGCTACTCAATCAACCCTTATAGAGTTTAGTTTCACTCACTTGATGAAATGAAAAAGAAGAGGGTGGAGTTTAGATTCCTCGAGCCTCGAGAAAATGTCGTCCAGTAGAGTTAATTGAATCTGAATTAGAGAAAAGCGCTAGACCGTCAAGTCTTCAGCAAGACAACTTTTAATTTGAAGACTTAAATGCTCGTAAAATGGTTCAAGTGGAAAGCAACGTTGAACGTGAGTCACTCACTCATTTATTCTTTGGTCCATTAAATCTCGTTTGTGAGAAGAAAAACCATCTTACATCTTTAGGTAGGACATGCTAGATGTTATATGTAATACTTAATACTATTTGCACCACGTGTGCAACTTCAAAGAACCCATCAACGCATGTATCATTGGTGTCCTTTCAGCTATTTATGGTTTTTTTTCGTATGGCCTTTTTAACTTTGAATGAGAGAGAAAGTTCTTTTTGCAACATATGAGAAAAGAGAGAAAGGAGAGCTTTGCAACACATTAAACGTGTCTTCTTATTCCGTACGGGAGAGTGAGTTGGTAATAAAAACTGTAGAAGTCAGTGCACACAATAATGTCAAAGTGTGCACCAGCAATGTTGAGGATATGTGTGTCTGAATTCTGTGGAAAGACGTTTTAGTGTCTCTCTATAGACTTTTTCTATGGGAAGAACAAGAATCATGGAGTGCACTTCACTTTACAGAATTTATGAGCAATCTCTCTTTCAACTTTTCCTTTGTCCCACTGCCAGACCTGCTACTCATCATACTCTTCTACGTCTCTCTTCTGATGGATGGATCACTTTTACATAAAAATGCTGATGAAAAAAGTTGCGTAAGTTAAAAAGTACAAAAAGGTTCATCTTCAGGAGGAGCTCGGTTAAAGTAGTGAAGGGAAAAAAGAACCTACAAGCTAAGTGAAGAACTTGTCTTTTGAGGGTCTTCTTTTCTATACATATTGCGCGTTGGGAACTGCTACAGAACTACCTCATTCAAGTCAGTCAACTCTAGATCTCTTGTCTTATGTCAAATATCATTTCAAATATGGTAGCTTAGTAGCTTCTTTAGCAGGAGATGTGAGTAGAAGTAGTTTAGTGTAGTAATAATAATTATAGACTGTCTTTGCACTCAAACTGAGAATTGAGACGGGCACACACACACACCATACATATAAATATATGTGGAAAGATACTGAGGCTATAATTCTACACACTCGACGACTTTTCGAGTATTTCCCGTAAGCCTGCGTCTATTTTTATCTGTAACTTTCTTCCTTTCCTGTTCTCTTCAATTTCTTAAGCCTTCATCTTTCTCTCTCTCTCGAATAAAAGAAAAGAATTTTTGGCCTGGAAGAGGATCTTTCTCTTAAGCCTTTACTACTATGCAGACAGGAGGAGATTCATTCTTACAATGCGAGTGTATATCAACGATAGTATTGCCCTTTACTTTCACCTCTTGTCTCCTATGAACCTGATCACTGTGCGTGACTAACTATTCAAGTGTGTAAAAGACCCTAAAAGATAAAAGAAGAGACTCTGGATTCCGCAATCTGGAACAAAGCTTCTTCGTCTTCTCTTTCTTTCCTCAAGAATCGAGGAATTAAAATAAGACACACATGAAAGACAGAGACGCAGAATGAAAGGTGAACGCAGACGAAGCTTCCGAAAAGCTCTGCTCACAGTGTCTGATTAATACTATACTACTATAACTGCGATTAGTTGTACAAAAAGTTCTTGACGAATGGGAGTACCTATGGAATTTCCAAGGAATACAGATTGTGCTTGACCGTGCCTTTTAGTCAGGATTCCAACTACGACCTCCTGGAAGGTCTAAGAAGAAGGTATGTAAGAATAAGGTCAGAAACAATGAGGAAAGGATGAGTCAAGAGTTGACTGAACACACACAAGAATCTTCTTAATGACTAAATCCACAAAGATCAGGGAGCTTAGGAAAGAGAAAAGAAGAGAGCAATCGAAAGTTGATCGAAAGCCGAGGCTCTTCTCTTGTGGAGAAAGTTGAGAGAGAAAGTTCCAAGTCTCTTAATTATGTCACTTTAACATGCCAACAACTCTTCTTCCCTTGTTTATAATCATCAACTAAAAGGTGACTAGCTCTCTCTCTCTTTGAAGAAGCAGCTTCTGTCACTTTTTCCCAATTAGTCTTTCTGATGAACGCAATCTCTCTCATTGGAGTCAATTTTGGAAGTTCAGGACGTGTTCGTTGGTGTTCAAATCTTTCGTCATCATCACCATACCTCGTTCTTCTTGATTGTCCTGAGTGCCTACTCAGTATCGGAAGAAAGATTTGATTAGACGCAAGACATTTGAATTAATCTAGACCAGCTAAATGTTCTCAAAGGATTTGAAAAGAGAGTAATAACATTACTAGATGACAATCAAAAGCTTCACAGATGCAAATATATACTCTCTTTCCGGGTGCTGACTAAGCTGTCATCTCATTAAGGAATTCTCTTCAATTTACAGTCATGCAGACTGGTTGGCAAATCATTCTTTGCCTCTCGAGGGAGGAAATCAATAGGAGTAGACCAAAGAAAATGAATGCATAGGGAGTTTCACGAAGTGGGTTCTATTATTCAAAGCTGAACGAGTTCTTGAAAGTTATTTTTTAATAGGAAAAAAGAGGATTTTGCTTCATTTGTGTCACGTTCGTTTTCTCCGTGTAGTTATTTTGTAGAGCAAAAGTTCTTAGAACGACGACAGTCTTGCATTAGTGTTGAGTTTTAGGATTGTAGCGTGCAGAAGAGTTTTAAGGGTTGTCAGGAAGATCTCCTGTGTGTGGGTGGGTGGATCTCTATGAGGAGTGAAAGTGTCTGTTGTGGTTTTTATATATATATAAAGTACAGCATGTGCCGTCTTTTTATTTCCCTCTTCAAAATTGTATTCATTCTTTTTTTTAGTTTTTAACACGGAAAAATGAGTAAATTCAATTTCCCTGTGTTCTTTTGAGAAGAAACGAGAGTGGAAAGTGGAAGGAAAGAGTTCTGAGGCGTTGGATAAAACTCTCTTACAACGGAGGAGACTTAGGAGACTTCACAGGATAAAACCACTACTTCAATTTTGGTAAATAGGGATGAGGGAAAACAATTTCTTTCCGAGTATTTTCTAAACTACAAAGCCAACTACCAAAGCCTTTCTCTCTATTTCAATTCACGATAATATGTGTGCTTATGTGTGTGGATTATGTACGCACATTTTCTAGACAACACACAGATGACAGGACGACAGGAGATTTAGCTATCATGAAATATAATGTATAATACTTGTACAAGTTTATGTTTAACATTTATGGAAGCATGCTTTCCTAAAAAGAACCGGAAGTGTGATTTAATCCTACTTTCTAATTTTGTCCATAAAATTGTATTTTGTGGTTTATTGATGTGAAGTTGGTACTCTCATGGGAGGTGGTTTGAGTTTTCATGAACAGACAGGCAATTTTAGACGTGACTTTCCTCCCGGTAAACCAACAAATAGCCACTTACTTTTCCTCCTGATAGTTTGTAGTTTTATGTATTTGGTTATTCGTGATGATTAAATTTCTATTTCGATTTCCTCCAAACTCAAAACCATGAAGCGTGCTAAACCCATTTTACTGAAAAACGTTGTGTAGTTTAAAAGCAATCTTATTTCCTTTCTGGTTTTCAACTGGTACTTTTAGATCAATGAGAAAAGTAATCTTATAACGGTGAAGGGTGACCTTACCTTTAATGATTTTCGTGCTGGGCTTTTTTAGATGGTCTGTTTGGAGGTTACGAACGAGAAAATGTTTCTTCAGAGTGGAAGAAGTTATACTGGGCTGCTTTCTTTCACTATTTTAAGGAATAGTCGGTCAGGTAAAAGACTGGTTGAGTGGTGAATAAGGTAGTTGCACGTCCTCCGGACTTTCTCCGCCCCAGAGGTACAGAACTTTCTTCACAATTCACAAATAAGTTTCTTACAGCATTAGTAGGTGTAGTCAGTCAGGAGGAGAAGAAAGTGGAGAAAGCAATAAAATGAGAGCGAGGTAACGATGGCTGATCATGACATTGGGATTGCTTGCCTCTTGCTTTATGATTCTGTTACGGTCCTCTGGATTTATTCGAAATCGGTTCAATCCAAAAACTTATATACACACACTCTCGGTGGTTTTTGTGGTCTGAGAAGAGAAATGAACTGCTTTTTTCTTAGAAATATCGACAACGAGAGGCACAACACACATACATGCACACACACACACGCTCTCTCCACCAAAGAAAGAGGTTCAATAGGTCATTTGATATCTCAGAAGTTGCTCCCCAGTAAAACGATATTCCTGTTGTGCTTTGCCAGGAAGAACGGCCTTGTTCACTTCTTTACAATTCAATTCTGCAGAGACTCGGAGAGATAGATTTATCAGAGAAAGTGTTCTTGTGTGGGATGCTCTGCCTTGTGGAGCCGGTCCTTTTGATGGAAAGAAGGTAGACTGACACGGAGAGAGGAAAGTGGAAGCTGTCACGATGTGTTGACAACAAGACGGGACAATTCTAAGGGACTTTGCACTCCTCTCGTCGACTAAGATTAAGTGGCGACAACGCTGTCCTCCTGTCTTGTCCCGTACAAAAAGCTCCACTTGACTGATGGATAGATTTAGTCTGCTCAAAGGGAGGCTAATCGGAGACAAATTCTGAGGCCCGCAACCAGTTCTCTCGCTGTAACTCCTTCCGGTAGCACCGCAATTCTTCCTGAAATCAAATGAAATGGATTTTTGTTTACCTACACTCGAACTCATTCATCTATGAAGTAGGAGACAAGAGATTAGGATGAGTGACGAGCTTGTTTTTGCACACTCTGCAGTTTCAACAGTCCTCCTATGCTCCTAGTCCTAACTAACCGTGAATAAGCTAGCATATTTTGAAGACCTGCTGGGAAATTCATCTCATTATGCGATACTTGTGGGACTTCATTTAATACGGTCTATTCACCGTATTAAGTATAACATTATTAAAGAAGGCGATCAGTTTGATGGTTTCCTTCCGTTATGTCGGACTCCTACTATTAAACAACCGTATAAAATTGATATCTATTTTTAAGGATCACATTTTGCCTGTTGAAACTCCCTAGACAGCCATTCAACTTGTTTTATATCGATCTTGGGAAACGTCGCTTTGATTTTTTTTGCCACAGCCACTGTAAAGGAGTGATCGAATACTGTAAGTTTTAACGTTGTACCATTGTACCAGATGATACAAATGTTTGTAGTCATCCACCAGAGGCTTGACCACAATCAGCGTAATAGTGTGTGTGCCGTGTGACAGTGACAAAATGCACACAAAATGTCAGTTACGTCAGCGACATGTTACGCACTGAATTTCGATAAAATCTATTCTTCATTGTGGGAACTTTCACTTAGGACCCAAATCATTCAAAGTGAATCCAAACACGAGGAGAGGGTGGAAATGTCACGATATTCACAGTGTGACTTCTAGGCGTGTCTTCGACTCTCCCACTAACTACTATGCAAACCTTCTAAATCACACGCAAAGCTATTTAAGCTGTGCTTTCTCCCCTCACGTCATGTGTCATTTTACATCCTTTCACTGTGGTTTAATGGCGGAACGGATGAGCCATAAAACCCAACAAGCTTAAGGTTCCATAATAAAATGTTTAGAGTGAATGTCAATAAAGTTAGTGGTATTATGAGTGACGAGATGAGAGAGAGAGAGAGAATAGGTTGACGAGAGAGTGCGATCATCATCATCATTTCCTCTTCCTCAAATGACTGTAATTTAAACCCATTTAACGCTTGTTTTCCCTCTGAATGTGTGTCTCTGACAAGGAACAAACTTATTCTTAAATGACAAGCCAAGATTAGACTACATACAACACTGGGTGGTTCGTTCCTTTCCTACCATCATCTGCACTTCATTAGAGTGAGTGCGACTTTCTCCAAGTTTAACTGTGTTTACTTCCTACCATCGTCATTATTATGAAAGCATCTGCTGTCATCACTTTCTTCGTCAAGTACAAATGACAATGCTGTGCCAATTTACTTGTTCTCTCGAAGCAGCAGTTTTGTATTTATCGGAAACAACTTTTTCCCCTCTCTTTCATCATTCGTGGTCATAATATACATTTTCCTGTCGTTTGTTTATTGGCCAACGGCCTGAAAAAGAAAAGAAACAAGGAGGTAAAAAGTTTTTGTATCTGTTTCACACTTTCTCCATTCTGTTTGTTTCCTGTTTTTGCAATTCTACGAAAACTAAAAGGGGAAGTAGAATTTAGTCGTCCACTTTGCTTGCTTGTGGTCGATTTGTAGCGCTATCTCTACCACTACAGACACACACACAAACATGCTAAACATCCACACAAACGGGAATTGGTAAAATGAGCAGCCTAACAGTCTCCCGAGAGAGAATGATCGCGTGTGTGTGGAACTGAGATTGCTTTTTGCAATTTGTGTGTGACCATATGAAACGCAATCCAACACACTAATGATGAGATGATTGGGAGCTTAGTGGGAGAATCCTCAGAGACATAACCTTTAGAAGGGGATGACCTTTTTAATGACTAGAATATTTACTCCAGCCAAATATCCGTACATAATAATATATATGTTTATATACTAACCTATAGTGAGATGAAGAGTTGTGGTAGTTTCTAAACGATAAAACTGTCGTTGTTCCTTGTGAGTTTCCTCGTGAGAACGGTGACAACTACGACACAGAACATGGCTATGAGAAATAAGAGTCCGAGGACGATATGGTCAAAGATCATTAAAATAGTTGGCATTTTATCCCCCAAGTTTATCTCCGCTCGAGCACGAAGCGCTTTTGGATCATGAGAGAATCTGATTCACTTCCTACACAAGTCAACTTGATTTCCTCCTTTTTTCTCGTGGCTAATCTTTATCGAATTAAGTTTCTTATGTCTTTATTAACTGTGGGGGTAGAGGACGAGACAGACAGTAAAAGAAAACTCCACGAACTGTGTATATATCCACTTTTCAGAAGAACTTAGTTTTTGATTTGTTTTCTGTACTTTTCTGACTGTTCAGTCTACTTTGTTGTTTACTGTCTGATCGATACAGTATTCTTGTATTGTTGGAATCCTTCGTATTGATCTTCGTGCACAACCAGACAGAATGTAAGTCTCAACTTGCACCTTAACAACCGTCGTTCAGCGTTTCAGCATTGAGTGGTGATGCTGTCAAAGACTCTTATTCTGCAAACTGCAAACTTTCTCTCAATAAAATCCAGCTCAATCGCTTGTAGATTTGTCCTCTCGTATGTGTGTTTGAAGGACCATGGCTTTGTTGCATTAAATCCCACCAAGAAAAATGGTGTGTATACACTGTTAACTGTAATAGAGTCTTTGTGCTTAAGAAACTACGACAAAAATGGGTCGGAAAGACGTAAGGAAAAAGTTGTCAGTCTCTTGGTGAAGTAGCAGTTAATAGGGTGAACTGGTGAGAAATGTTATTACCCAACATACTCACACACACACACAAACAGAGTTTTCTCGATTACTTTAAGGAAAAACGAAACAGGTTGTACGAGATAGTTTGAAGTGTTTTTTCATTGGGTATATTTTTCTCTGTCCTTTTCTACAGAGACGAAAACACTTGGAGGAACGAGCAGCAGCATCAAATCTCCTGTAGGAATGAATGTGTATGAAGGGAGTGTGGTGAGACTTGGTGAATTCCACGATTGTGTGAGAGACAGGGAATGTTTGATTCTGTTCATCAACACAAGTGGAAAGAACTATTTCCGGCGTGACGCTGACTGATGTCTCCGAAGGAGTGAGTTTCTTCGCTTTCTTGTCGAAAAACGATCGTGCGAGACGGAATATATGGAATACAGAGCGAACGAGTTTTCTTAAGGGTTTGAAGATTTGAAGCAACTAGTGCTGAGCTGGAGACTAGCGGATGTGGAAGCGTATGGCTCAAGTCCTGTACTGGAGAAAGTGGAGAGAAAGCACCAGTCTAAATACGAAGGGAGGGAGGCGGACAGAGAAAGTATTCTGTGATTCCCAGAGACCTCGGAGCAAGAGCAGGGCGAAAACTTATATTATATTCCACGGTACGAATTCCTATCCCTGTGTTTTTGCTTCCACCACCAACGCCAGAATTCTTTCTACCTCACTGGATTCAATGTGGACTGTAATCAAATAATGATAGGGTGGTTATAGTCGTGGTGGTCTTCTTATCCAGCGAAGGAATCGGGAGCGAGGGAGAGGGAGACGGGATGAAATAACTCTTGAGTACAAATGATAAACGCATATTTCGACCGTTTCTTGTAAAATCGAAGGGAGACAAAGCAGGAGAGGAATAAGTGGTGGTGGTGGTGGTGGTGGTGGTGGTAGTGATGATGATGACGATGGGAGAGTCTGTGGAGAGAGTATTTGTATTCTTGTAGTAGTGATGAGAATGCTGAACGTCAAAAGGAAATCCTGGACAAGGGACGACGACGCTCTCCTCACCAATGTCTTTTATTTGCCTGGAGAAAGCACATTTGCATTGTGGTGATGGTTTGGAAGTAGTAAAAAGTTTTCTTCCAGGCTGCCATCCTTTGCCTTCAATATTGAGGAATGATGAATGTGGGGAACGCAGTCATTATGTTATTGGGGACCTGAAAGTTCAAAAAGTTGTCTCGGGGCTGTGTGTGCAGTGTGCAGGCTTTTTGTGATGAGGGCAAGTCAAGTTACAATATAAACTTTTGCTTAAACACTCTAAATGATGTCTGTGTTAGGAGAGAGAGAGAGAGCGAGAGAGCTCAGCTTGTTTTCAAATCTGTTACAATGAGGCTAATAACACGCTCAACTTGTCATGCTCGCTGAACACGTTTGACCTAAAAGGTCATGTGGTGATTGAAGTAAATAATATTCTAGCCTAATAATGTTATTAAACTTTTCAATACCAAATGTTCCTTCACTCACTCACACTTTGTATTTCCTGGATTAAATCATCAGCCCCACTTTGAACTATCGTTTCTCATTATGAAATGTGCTACTTCCGGTGGCTTATTACTACTTTCTACACACAGAGAGATCCGTCTACAGACTAACTACAGCGGCTACAGCCGAGTGGCTTCATACGCCAGGGTGGTCGTCTTCTTCTGCGGGTCTAAAAGTCTGCAGTGGAGAGATCGAGGTCTTCTACTTTCACTCTAGGAGGCTTAAGCATACACACAAGTATACTTGTAATAGTTATATTAGTTGAGAAGTATGTGTGTTATAGAACCCTTCTGTACTCTCTACCCATCATCCTTGTCCTATTTAATTTAGAGAGGTGCAACTTCCATTCCAATCCATACGAAGATCAGGACAAATCCAAACTCCAGACGGCATCCATTGGGAATTCGGTCCAACCAAACCACCACAGCTTAGTGTGTGTTTGTGTGTGTGTGCTAGGTAAACCGTTGTTATTTCTTTTGTGGGAGAAAAAGCAAAGATTACTACAAGACAACCAAGTAGCCTAATACAGGCTTCTGAAGTAGTAATGCTGCCAATACTTTCTTTCTATATATTTCCAATAGTAATACTTCTAACAATCCTTCTGCCCACAAAACACGGTTATTACTCTTTGGCTTCTTCAAGATGTAAAATAAAAGTACACATTGCATTGCAGAATCTACACCATCAAAATGTACGTCCACATACAAACAGGACTCGAGCATTTCATTCATCCTTCGCAAATGAGGCAAGGGATTGGAGTTCGCTAGCCAGATAGAATTTAATGCCTGCTTGGGAAATCATTTTAAAATCACTAGCCCATACATGTGGTCACAAAATGCCCATTCTGACTGTCTCTCTGTCTCTCTCACTCCAAATTCATACTTGAAAAAGGGTAAATGTTGAGTGCGAAAACCTCCTTTCCAAATATGCAGCACGTCTCTTGGAACTTGGAACCTTCCTCTATTCTCTTCTCTCCCTTATCCAGGATTCCTCCTATAAAGAATGTGTGGAGTAAGTGAGCGAGGATGAAAGCGACAGGAACGACTGCATAATATTGTCTGTTGTCTCACTGAATGTGCAATACAGCCGCTACTTATATCCACACATATTATACGCATATCTCCTCCATGTGAGTGTGTGTGTGTGTGTGGCTGGCATAATGTGAGATGACTTTCACCCGAACGACTTTTCTCTCTTTCAATTGTTTGCATGTGGGACTGATGTTGTAGATTTGTAGGCCTTTTGGATTTCATTTCATCTCCAAATGCACTCTCATATTTGAATTTTGAATATTACTCGTGGATTCAGCCTACTTTCATTTTACATTATTGGACAATTTATTTCCAGACCGGGTTTTAAACAGGCACCATATCCTCTCTGTATCCTCTTGTATGTATAGTTTGAATACGATGTACTAATATTATGACTATTCACCATTAGGATTTATAGTAATAATATACAATAGTTGACTGTGGAAGAAGAGTCAAGTCGTTCTAAGAAATTATAATAATTGGTTGTCTCCACAAAAGCCTACTTCCTTTTGGATGAGTTATCGTGGATCTCTTTCAATTGTGGGAGAGTAGGTTGGAGAGATTGATCCAGTCCTCACTTTCCCAATGTAATTAAAATGTAGCACAAGGAGTCTTTCGCACGCAAACACAATTGATTTCACGAGAATACGGATGAATAGTGGGGACAGACTTGAATAGCTGATAGAAGTGGTGATGGCACAACTTCCACAGCGCATACATTCTGGGATTCTGGTGGTGGTAGATTACCAAAAGTCCCATACATGTTTCCTATATTTCGATGGCTTGGTTAAGACTCAGCCAGTCTCGAGTCTCGTGTATGTGCATCATTTATTGCGAAAACGGTTTGGTTGAACGACTTTCTCCTTACTTAAGCGAGAGGCTGTAGATGTGCCTCCATGATTTAATTGCTAATCGATTCAGATGGGGAGCAGAAGGAGAAAGCAACAGTCAGGATGATGCGAGAAGATTGTAGGATGCGTAATTGTGGTAAACGGATCAGAGCGGAATAGAAAATAGAAAGTATGCTGTGATTTCGTATTCAACGAATTATCCACGAGATAATTTAAGGGAAAAACTATTCAAGTCATTAACTCTTTCTGTGGGGGATGGAGGTTGTGTTCTCCATCGATGAGTATGGCCAAATACTGAATGTGGCATCAATGGGACTTTAATTCTGCACTTGAGTAGTCATCAAAGCAAAGCTTTATTCAATGTATGGTGAAAGCACTGCACTCGAAATCAAAGCAAGTTCAGCGAAATCAACGCAGTTTTTGGAATTATATAAATATACACAGTTGACAGAATTTCGAGAGTTTCAAAAAGAATTACACAAGCGTTTTTGATATACTATGAAGGTTCATGGCTCGTGGCTCAGTGATACACAGTCATGTTTAATTTAACTGATGTTCATCAAACGGAATATGAAACCTTGCAAAGGATTTGGTCCAAGTCATTAATTATGTTGATTAGTGCTGGCCAAATTAAATTATTTGACTACATACAACCGGACCCGTATGAGCTACAATCTAGTTCCTAAGAATTTTTTAATCAAATGTTAGATAAATCTATAGATGTTAGAATAAAGTACAACTAACTAGTAAATTAAATCTGTACAAATTATTTTGAAATTTAAAATCGTATATTTTAAATAATCAATAGATATGAGCTCACAAAACAAACTTTTCGTAAACACACTTAGCGAAGCGCAAAGTGTCTCATACAACAAACCTCGAATCAATCCCCAATCTCATCTGACTTGTGAAACAAAGCAATTAATATCCATCCACGTTCGTTGATAAATACTTTCCCACGAGAGAAAGGTAACAGTGGTGGTGATGAACCAACTAGCCATGAAAAAGTAACTCCGTATAATCCACGTATTAAGTGTGAAGCATGGTGAGTGCGATCTTTGTGTGTTAGTGGTTCATGAGATGAGACTGATGAGCCTGTCCATTGGTCCCTTCAACAAAGTGAGAGGAATCTATTCTTAGTTCTTCTTTGAGTCCATCCGAGTCAGTCAGTTCCATCTCCATTGTTCTTGGAACAATCTTTTGTCCTCAGTAAGCCTTTACACACCACTTCTACTGCTGCTGATGCTCTTTTTGGTTTAGTACGGATGGACGGATGAACGGTCGACTGTGGAACAGAACTGCCCACTTCCAAAGATACTAAAGGTACAATACACTTGAGGTACCTTATGCACAGAGACCCTCTCCACTTTCTCTTTCATTCTTTGAATTGATTATGATTCATCATTTCTCGTAATCCTTATTATTGTATGCCATATTTCTCTGGTGGACATGATGCACTTCTCTTCCTCTGCGAATAAATCGAGTAACGAATAACAATTCTACTCTAATGAACGAGTAGTTTCACAAATAAAGGGAGTAAAACAAATATATGAGTGTATACATAGTATATGACGGGAGTCTCTAAAGCCGTTGTCGATGTCCTTAAAACCACCTTACTTTGACTGGAGACAAAAGCATTCCCATCCTAATGGTTTGTTTATTATACACATAATACAACATGATGATGATGATGATGGTGCTTCTGCTGCTGCTGCTTATGTAGCTACAGAGAGGAAATAGAAGGTGCAAACACATACACACAATACAAAATATCTCCTATGGACGGAATAGCTGGAAGCTTAGAGGTGAAAGTGAGAAATGAAGAGAACAAGGTGGATTGTGTACAGGTCGTTAGTAGACTGCCGCAAAGTAATCAATTTCATTCAACAACGAGCTTCTTCCTTCCCAAAGTCCTGGGCTGCCTTCCTTGATGAATACATCTCTCAACTTTCACCATTTCACCTCAAAGTACGACCACACACCTCAGCCCCAACGACGGAGAGAGAGCCTTTCTCTCGGTGCTAATAAAAGTATTAAAGCACAGGCCCACAAATTGAATGTATAGCAGAGAACGCCGAACTATTCAATGGGATTTTAAACTGAGAACTACTCTCACAATAATAACAACTTTGAGTTCTCTGCACCCTCATTTGCTTTGTGCACTAAGATAATGAGGTTCTGTGGAAAGAGTCCGTCTAATGAGAAGTACTAAAATTTGAACGAACCAATGATGATGAGTTGTAGATTGTAGCCTTTTTCGTCTTCCAGTCTTTTGCATACTTGGGGAGATCATCAAGAGATCAAACAGAAGTTGAGAGTTGATGATGACGAAAGTAGAAGAAGATGTATAAAGGTTAGGGGAGCAAGGTTGCCCGAGTGTACACAACAATGATGTGTAACATCACAACACAAGTTGGTCTTTCTCCTACTCATTTATGGAGAGAGAGAGGATAGAGGATAGAGATCCACCCATATCATCATCATAATCATTATTGTTATATATTAATGTGAAAGTAACTTTCAACTTGAAGGAGTGAGAGCTTCTCCTCATCAAGCTCACCATGAAATCACGGAGAAATGAAAGTTTCATGATGGATGATGCATTCAGTGTTGTTCTGACTAAAAGTGTAGAAAATCTGTTTGGTAGTTTCGGATGTTTTTAGACGCACAGATTGTCTTGACTATGTTTCTTCTTTAAAAATCCTACTGGGTTATTTGCACAAGAAAGCATTTTGGTGGTGGGAAAGTCCTAATTACATTCTGCTTAGGGAAAGAATTTCCATAAAATGCTTACCATTTTCAAAACTCTGTGTGAGGTACCTTCTTGTGTATATTTGTGGAGATGTAGTAGTAGGAGTTTTCTTAAACTATACTTTCACAATAACTAACCAAGTGGTACCTTACGGGTTCTTTATATATACACAAAGTATTACACAAAGGGCAAAGGGATTCATTTCATTCTATGGTCTCAGATGTCCATGGCATATTTTTTCTTTTTGCTTACTTAATCCTCATTTCATTCCACTTCCACTTACAAACTTCTTGTTTCCCAGCCTTCAGAAAGATTTATGAGCAACACTCATTCTCATCATCATCATCCATCTGTAAAGTAAAACACATTCCGATTCCAATTAAAACAAATGTATGAGAGGAACAGCTTGAATGAAGTATACTTAAGAAGAGAGAGAAATTCTTCCTTTTTAAAGTAGATTTTCCGCACATACTTTCTCCAAGCCAGCACAGAGCTCAGTTTAAACAACGTTACTTTAACAATGACACAAACAACCCACATTGAACGCTGGTTTCCCTTTTGTCTGAGGTCTGCATGGGTTTCTCAGTACGTACAAGGATTAATGGTACATAGATATAATAGGAAGTATGAAATTTCAGGAATTTTTCTCTTCTCCTCCAAGTGGATACACACGTGACACAAGATCTTCAACCCAAAATAAATTCGACATGACAAGGAGAAATTACTCAAGGAAAAGGTGAATCACAGGACTTTTACCTTCAAGTAGAAACGATACACCTGAGAGAGAAACTAGAGACAGTCGAATTTTGTAGAATTTTACATCCAGCAACCTCCGTCGTTTTGGTATTTTAGTGTTTTCTTCGGTGGAAAGAAGCTCGAAAATAACTCTCTTACTTGACACAAATGATAAACAAGAATAACGTTCAAAATGGTCTTTATTAAATTCACGTTCTCCTTCTCCATTCAAGTCATCATTATACGTCCTCCCTGAAGAAAAATCTCTTGTCACTTGATATGGACTCAATGTCTTCTCTAAGTATCAATTATCTTTCTATCAGAGCTCATATCAGAGTACACCACTGGCTTATAGCAGCTTTACTTCTCTCCAGCTTTTCACACAGGATATTTTTCAATCTGCCATTTCCAAACGTGACATGACTTGAAAGTCAGTCTCTCCTGAAGACGTTGTTTCCATTCTT
Source organism: Isotomurus palustris (assembly GCA_034696625.1). NCBI lineage: Eukaryota > Metazoa > Arthropoda > Collembola > Entomobryomorpha > Isotomidae > Isotomurus > Isotomurus palustris. Next base: position 26,898 of record JAQGAD010000317.1, on the reverse strand, counting down.
TGCTGCGTGGGTAGGATTGTATATACATACGACACAAGCTTTCTTCCAACCTTTCTCTTTTTCCTGAGGTAAGAAAATAGAAACCTGGTTGGAGAAACACAATGTGCAGGAACAAATCCTACACCCCCGTGTACCTACACACGATACACATAGTAGACTATTTTTTTTACCTGATTGACGACGACACAAGCTCCCTCAACCTCTCGAAGTCTCGAAGATCATGTTGCCTGTAAAAGTCTCTTTCATTCAGAACTTGCGGAAGGAACCTCACCACCACTCACTCGAGTCTCATAATGGGAAAGACGTGAACGGGCAGTGGAATTGTTACTGTTATCGTTTTTCCTTTATTTATCTTATGGAAAAATAATAATAGCTGTACTCGCACAATTCACAGCGAAACGGGAGCATGTAAACGTCTTATTTTTCTTTTGTTTGCTTTCTCTCTTATGTGAGGGAAAGACCAGTCATAAAAAGACCTGCACAAATCTCGTGTTTCTTTACGGAAGGATTAGACTACTACTGCTGCTTTTCCTGCTTTACAAAGTCTCTACAGTTAAGAGAGATGTTATATAATAAGGGTGTGTGAATGTTGGGGGTTTGTTCCGTGTTACCTTTCACTATTTCTCTCTCTCTCTCTCTGTCTGAGTGGCTGTATTTGTCAAACCAAGCCTCGTCACAAGCTTTGATGATATTTCTTGCGGTAGATTTCTGCACAAACACAAGGGAATAAATCGCACACAACAACAAATAAACAAACATAGCGCAGAAAGTAAGTGAGTGGGGAAGGGAGAAAGCGTTTATCCATGAACGGTGAATCAAAAACAAACATGGTTTGTTGGGAAAGGAAGGAAGCACTGGAGGAATATTAGAGGGAAGGAGAAGGTGGTTCTCGGGTCATGCTTACCTAAGAAATTCACTTAAGTTGACTTATTTCTCCAGGGTGTTTGGCGTGTTACTTCCTCCCTCTTTCTTCTTTCATTGAAAGACACAGACTACCCGAAAATGTTTTACCTTTCCTTTGGATCCCCCACAAACAATAGACAAGTAGCCAAAAGTGAGGGTTTCAACTGCCTGTCAACCGTTATTAGTCGAAAAGATCAGGTTAATCTGATATTCGACAGTCCTACTTTATGAAGACACACAATTTTGCATGAATAACTTTTCAACCTTTCCGCAGGCTTTTCTCCACGAATTCAAACCACATGAAAGGGAAATATTGCAAGGGAAAAGGGTTTTATGAAACAGTGTTTGCAGTTTCAATGTTCCTGGGTGTTTCAATTTAGGATGTGGGCTACATGATGAAATATCGAGAGTGGGTGTATTGTATGTATGTAGTCTCTATGCATGCAGATCCAGATCATTCAGTCGAAGGTAATTGAAGCCTTATGATCACGATAATTGAGAAGTAATTGTAAAGTTAGCGTGTAATGTTCAAAGACCATTTTACACGTGGTTGTACCAGAATTAATCGAATTCGCATTTAGAGTCATTATATTTATTCATAATCACTTGTGAACTTACACGAGTTACACGAGCAAGAAAATTAGCGTTGTTCTTGTAAACGGTTAAAAATTAAAAAGGTTTTGGGTTAATCGTCTTCACTCACTGGCGGTGGCGGTGTTACAGTTATAGTTCATCTTGCTATTCAATTTGAATTGGATGATGACGACTAAATAGGTAGCGAATGTAGCTCCCATCTAAAAGGGAAAGAAGGGTTGCAAAGATAACTTTTCATTCAGGGGAATAAAGATGGATGACTCGAATGACGTACAGTGATCGCAAGTTTGCGATTAACAGTGAAATATCCCATCGCTGAGAACTTTGGGACTTTAAGTTGAGAAACCTTGTGTAGCATTGGTGGATCTGTGGAATGCAAATATGCGCTGTCCTTGAGACTTTGTGAACAATGGTAGGCCTGTGGGTTGCAAATAAACATCGATCAATTCCTTCATCAATCAGAGTGTCGTTACATAAGTCAAACGACTTGGAGAAAAGTGAAGGTATACCTACGTACCTCTTTCCGGAATCGCTCTCCCCCTTCCGTCAGCAAGATCATCCATCCAAAGTATCCCACAAAGCTCAGTGTGGTCGTCAGTGGGTCTCGTTGTTCAAATCCGCTCAGCATCGTAAAGGCATTCATTAAAATTGACATCATCATCACCATCAACTCAAAAACCAAGTAGAGCCCGAAAGTCCTCCCCAGCAGGTCACAAACGCGTGTCAAACTTTCGTAGATTTTCAGGTTTTCTTTTATTTTTGGTCTTACCATTCCTTTACACACCTCTGCTGCCAAAGTGTCCTTCTCAATGACTTCTCGAAGGATGTGGAAACAGTATCTCATTGTAAATAGGAAGAATAACATGACGAATCCATGAACTAAGTGACAGCAAGCTAGTGAGAAGTACACAATGTAACCAACTGTGTGAACGTAGTACATGACTTTCCCTGTAATTTTTTCCAACTCCAATCCTGCAGAAAATGTCCTCCAGCAAACAAATGAATAGAAAAGCGCTGTGAGAATGAAAAGAATCATTGATATGCGCGATCTTCTGTAAGGCTCCTTGAACCTTTCCTTGTAGCCTTGGTCCACACAGAACTCAATTACTGGAACTAGTTGGTTCCACAAGATAGAGGTTCTCCATGCGATGTAAGGGATGAGAATTATTGTGACCACGACACCGAGCATTTGACCTCCAAAGCAGTGTTGTTATTGTGATTTCCTCACTGTGATTTCTAAGTGTGATTTTGTGGTAAATCACAGTGAGTAATCACACTTGACCAAGTGTGATGTGTGATTTTAACATTAAGCCTAATGTTACGGTATAGGGAAATCACACATCACATTAAATCACACCACATCACAATAAATCACAGAAATCACAGTCACACTGTGATTTATTGCTGTGAAGTGTGATTTTAACAACACTGCTCCAAAGAATAAATGCTCAGAGATGAAGAGGTATGTGTTCTTTAGTGCTGCGGTGGACTCCAAGTACATCGGAAAGTAGATGAAAGAGAGTCCAATGCAGAGAGCCACGTAAACGATGGTACTTATGAAATTAAGGGATAAGATGCGGAATTCTGCGTAGCCAGTGGATGTGATGGTGATTGGTAAAAGACCAAATCTACGACAAAAGCACCCGAGGAACCGGAAGCAAAGGTCAAGAACTTGGGATCCTTCAACAGTGTCCAAGGGATGGGTGAAAGTCATGGTGAAAGTTATTTGGGAATATGTCAGAATGAACAGACTTGTCAATTAACAGACACCTTCTGACTGAGATAGAATAGACAGGCAGGGAGATTTATTTGTTCCACAATATTGATCCTCTTAATAAGTCTAGTTGTAATTCATAGGTTTACACGATAAGAATTATCTCAATAGTAATTGTATGTAATTGACCATTTGGTATACCGAGTACAAAGTTTTCGTGTATCTTGCGAAGCAAAGCAGCTGGATCTATCTTTACACGTAATTCCTGAAAGTTCAAATGCTTAAAAATATAATACTTAATTAATCTAACAAGAGAAGAAGACGAGGCTGATCCATACAGAAATAAGCATAAATATTATTGTTTCGACTTAACCTGCAAAGAACACTTAAAGTAGTGTTCACGTAGTGTGGCACTTATCCCTGCCTTCTTATTAGTGAACGGAACCGTAACATATGGACATTTATTTGTTTTTCTGTTATCTTCGAGAGACAGAACAAATAAAGTGAAAAGTCTGAGCAATATGTTTGTTCACTAGATACCTCAGAATTTCCATGCAAAAGTTGAATCTTGAATTCATCTGTGTGTAGATGGAATATGTTTGCTTATAAAATCAAAAGAGCAGTTGTAATATTGTAGTAAGTTTATCTTCAAACAAGAAAAAGCATAACTATAAAGTTTAAGGTGGGGAAAGACTAGTGAAAGTATGGCAATAAATTGATCCACAATCTCTATCCTGAAGCCCTGAGGTTCACATGTGTGGAAAAAGATCAATCCCACACAGACGAAGACGAAAGAGAAAAGTAATTGTATATTTATGCAAACAAATAATATTACATTTATGTAAAGCATATTCACGCTGCCAGTGCGGTGCTGCCTTGTAAACGATATCTTACACTTAGTCTATGTTACTCTAGAACATCTAGAATCTTAACTTTCTCCAACATATACAACAAAGAAAACAAGATATCTGCCTTAGTAAGTTGCTTTGTTCTTTCCCTTGCAATAAATCTTTCTTGACGGATGATTTTACATGGAAAGAAAGGAGAGAGAGAGAGAAAGTTAAAAGGAATTCAAAACAATCATAATAACCAGGATAGTTGGTAAGGAGGAAATCATATCTATCTTGGCCACGAATCGTGGGTAGAATAAAACAGGGAAAAAGTTTATGGTCTTTTATTAATCGCTTTTTGAGTAAAAGTTCTGCAGAATTATTGTAAAAAAGTAAACCCAAATTGCAAATTTCCTGTGGGAACGAATCTTACAAACTTTTTGATTTCATCTGAACATCTGAAGACTGAAGAAAGGAGGGATTATAACGACAAAGTATGTAAAAAGTTGGTGTTTGTGTGGGCGGTTTTATGTGGACTTTTGTTGGGCGCAACTAACACACATTTAATCTTGTGTAAATTTGAAGGTGATCAAGTGATCACATTTAACTGTTTCTAATGAATGTCGTGTAACCCTGTTCTGGTAGTAAATCCTTATTTTCTAGAAATTCTGTCACTTCTTTGACTCAAACTTAAATAACGAGCAGACGAATTTTTTCGCCTGCATTAAAGATCCAAATTGAATTCCATGCAACTTGTTGGAAAGTTAAAAGTTTGAAAGTACTTAACTGCCTTATGAAGGAGCAGTAACATAAACTTAAAGTACAGACACTGATGAGGTTTAAGCCTATTGACGACTGTGTAATATAGAGACTCGTGAAATCCATTGCTTCCCTGCTACTTCACAACTCATCGAAGCATTAGACTCGAGTCTCGAGTGGTTCATATTATTATTACTCCTGGATAGTCGTCCCAGCTTGGCACACATCATCATCATTATCATAATCGTTCACCCAAAACCCAATTCTCCAATCTCCTTTTCTGTATATTTCCCCAGTAGTGCACTTTTGGTTTCTGTCTTCTTCATCTTCACTCCTTACCTCTCGGCCATTTTTATTTAAATTCAAATGTTCCTGAAGACCCGGAGTCTCAAAATTCTCGAAGTGTATCGATCCTGATTGAACTAATACTTTGGATGGTGTGAATAAGACAGGCTTCCCATCATCCTCATCACCCTCCGTCTCATAATAATAAGTCTCCTTCTTCTCATCACTGTTCATGTCATTGTCTTTGTTCCCATCTTGTTTCATTGTTCTACTCGGATCATTCCGAATATGATGACGAGGAATGAGATGGTGGTGACTGTAATATTTTTCATTTCCTCTTCTCATCCTGCTGCTGCCTCTCTCCTGAAATAGAGAACAAAAGGTTGACAATCCTTGTGTGTGTGAGCAGAATTGCCAATGGCGTGTGTATATAGTGACTTATCCTTTGAGCAATTTACTTTCCCTGCCAGCTTTCCTCGTGGCACTAAATAAGTTGTAGGCAGTCAGCAGTGTGTGTGTGCACATAAGAAGAATCCCTTCAACTTTATAATATGTAACCCTTTGCTTTCTCCTATCATCATAGTCGTCATCATGGGATATTCACACTCACACACTTTTACTCATCATCATGGAGAGTGTCTCTGAGGAATTCCATGTCCTTCGCAATCCATTCAACCGTAAGGTTAGAACAAAAAGGAGTTTTGGGGTTCACTCTCAAAGCAACTAAAATGATGGAAGATGTCTTTGTTCAAATATTACATTTATTTCGTTACACAACCTACTCGTCGTCCGTCATCTCCTTTTACGTGTATTCTTCCGTTCTATCCAATAATAATACACTTTATCCAATCAAGTCGAAAGTACCTAGAGAAAGGCAAGGACGAATGGGTTCTGACAGGAGTAGGCACTTTAATATCGAAATACTCACGTAGAAAAAGGAATGATGGGAGAAAAAATTCACTAAAAATCCTAGAATTTCACGCTTCCATTTTTTCGTGAGGTGTTCTTCTCAGGCAGTTATGTGAAATCACAAGGACTGCTATGCCTCGACATCTGAGCAAATACTTCTTGTACCTACGCTTCCGTAAGGTCCGTGCCTACGAACTCTTTCTCTAATGAAAGGAAACATTTTCATTCTATGGAATTCAATCAAGATTCTACTAAAAAGTGTGCTGAAAGAATAATATTTTTCTTCCGAAAGTATCTGCTGGGAAGGAAATTTCTATATAGATATTATGGCCTGTTATAAAATCTCAGGTACTTTAGAAAGTACTAAACTCCTCAAATCTAGTTAGATGTGTGGGTGTGTGTGTAGTGATTAGGTTCGAAAGAAATTTCTAAATTTAAATCTGCGAGAGTGGAAAAGTAGGAAACCGTCGAAGTGTCAGCAAAAGATGATTGGGATGATAAGGAAGTTTAATTTGTGAATTAAAAAATCGGAAACCTCGTTCACCTTCAAAAAGACTTGAAAGGCAGTCGCTACTACGCTGCGCCAGTTCTATAGAAAACTTTATGATTCACTAAACTAGACGAAATATTTCACAGACAACAGATATGAAAGGTTTCTTCCTTTACAAGGTTTAACATTAAAGAAGCCTTCAAAGGTACTTTCACCATACTTCACTTTCTTTTTCCTTCAAGGGAAATTTTATTTCTGCGTTGCCCAACCGCCTTTGAAAGCCAACTGAGACGCATCATAAGACTTTAACTATAAAAGAGAAACTTGGTCTACATTTGTTCTATTTAGTGCAAAAAAGAAGCCTGATTTATAAGAGGCTTAAGTTTTTTATATGATTTGTTAACCAACCCCTTTACCTGGAGCAATTTGCAAAGGGCTTAGTGTACAGAAAATTCAGACAGAGGGTCATTTCGTAATAATTTTGGGAAACTGTAGAAAACATGGGGTGAGCTGTTGTGACACAGTGCCACTCTACTAGAGCCCTTCTAGTAAACCACAGAAACTGTTTTAGAAGAAGGAAAGTCGTAATGAATTATTGAGAAAGCTAGTAGATGACATCGAAGACGATGATGAACAGCTACGGTAGATTTAGAAGGTCCCAAGTGGAGGTCGCTTGAGTTTGTCTCACCGTCATTTGTTATAAACTTACATGAAGATAAGAAGATGGAAAATCCGATGAAAGTATGTGGCTTCCACTGCCACCATCACCACGCTGATTTCCAGGTCTGTTGAATCTCTCGTCATCAACTTCCCAATCACGTCCAGAACTCGGTGCTTTCCCTCCGGCCGCCTTCTTCCCATAGTCTTTGTAGTAACTTTGCTTTCCTCCTTCGTCACGGAAGGAGAAGTGATACTGGTAATTACGGTCAGCGTGGGTGGGTTGAGATCTAAACTGATGATCGTCACCGTATCTGCTGGAACTGGATTTGTACGGATTTGTTCGTGGCATCTTCTCCAACAAACCTTTTCCCCCAGGAGGATTAGAACTTCTGTCAATGTCCAAATACTTCTTGAACTCAGATTGGAAGTAATTGTCCACTAATTTCAGGACTCCGTTTCCGTACCATCCCATCGTGGCGATTATTACGAATCCTTGAATTAACAGTAGACCTGCCATAATTACAGAGCTAATAAGAATATTCGAGAAGGGATTTAATAGCTACTGCTCTGTGAGTTTTAACTTTCACTGTGGTGAGCTACTATCTGCGTGTTATTTAACTAAAGAAGAGAGAGAGAGAGAGAGTTAATGGAGAAAAGCCACTCAAGGTTGAGGTTGTTGTTGTTGCTGTGAGTATCCATTTAATGCTTGGATTATCTGCGGCCAAGCCAGAATAAAAAGAATAAAGAGTGAATTGAAGATGACAAAGTATTGCATATACTGTAAGGCTTCTGGCGTTTGAAGTCTTGCCAACAATCCTCCTTCGTCTCTAACTTCCTCGCCACTTGAGGACCCACCACCAGTTTTGTTTACAAGGGCCCCTTTGCTACTTCCAGAATTTCTTTTGTCCTCTCCTCGGTTCCGTCCAGATCGTCGCGACGTAGACGTGGAACTTTCACCCACTCCTCCTAAATCATCTTCAAGTCTGGGCATGGTGAACTCAAATAGGTCTATTTTAGAATTTCAGCTCACTTTCCCAAGAAACAAGAGACTTATTCTTTCTAGGATAAGACTACAGTATAAACTTTCACTTCTCTTTCCTAAGAAGAGAAATCAAATACAGTCCACTTTAAATTGTAAAGTTTTTTGTTCTTCTCGAATTCTCACTCTTAATCCGAAAGCAGTGAAAAGTAGTTTTTATTTCGAGGAAATGGGATAGTTGAAGACGGTTGAGTTAAACCAGCAGTATTAGGTAGTGTGTTCTTCATAGGTACCTACAGTCTACAGTGTACGAACATCATTCACATCCTTCTAAGATCTGCACTTCCTCTCTGATGTTAGGTGAGTAGGTATTTATATGCAGAGCGTAGGTACTTTAGGAAAGTGAGGAGAAGAGTCGACGGGATGGGAAGGACAGAAATAAATGTTGAAAATGTTGAAGGGCAGGCTATAATATTGCTTTGTGTTGCTTGCTAAACGGAAGAAACTCAATCTTTAAGTTACTTTAGAGTACATTTCGCTTTTTGGTGAAAGTCGAGTCAGGGCAAATACACGGCCAAACGAAGGACAGATTTACCATTAAGTGAATTCCATTCTTGATTCTTCCTCTCTCTCTCTCTCTCCTCAGCAGTCCTCAGCCTTATATACTTTATACACAGACCAATTTCTCTGAGACTTGGAAGGAAATCTCTCGTTGTGATTTTATGAACTGCTTGCTATTTGCTCCTCTGCTATTGTTGTATACATACGAACGTACGTGGTCTTCTATAGAAAACCCTCGAAGATAGACGATGAAGAAGATTGTTATAAATTCTTCTTGGTAACTCGATGATGAAAGGAGAGTGAGAAGAGGACTCTTCGTGAAGAAATTTACACAACAGAATAGCTCTGCAGATATCCGCCAAGAAGAAGTGTAGGTCTTTCTCGACTTGTGCTTGTGAACAAATGTTTGTTTTCACTTCCTCCTTCACTTCATGCACTTTGTGAAGACTGACAGACTCCTACACACTCTAGTACGACGACAAACAATGTGGTGATGGCGGTGGTGGTTTGAGTACCTACAAAACGACAAGAAATGAATCATTGAGGATAGTTCTTCGAAGCAAAGCACAGCAATAAAGCTTTCTGGCTTTCTCTGCTTGTACCGATATACATGGAAAGAGAAAATGTGTATTTCTGTGTGTTCGTCAATGGGTACTGGGTTCTTTTAGGAGGCGAACTAGGATTTCTTGGAATTGAACACGATGTCAGTTGTATGTATTTGTTGGCTACTGTGCATACTGTGCAATTTGAAACGAAAGCAGAAAAGAAGTTTACTTATATGAAGTACCCGGAAGAAAATACTGTTACTTTCACTAGTTTCACTCCTTGGGCCCCTGGGCCAGTCGATACAGCTTAGAAAGAGACAGAAAGTAATGAAAAAATATGTTGTAGAACACAAGAAGTCTTTTTTCAAGTATGAACTCCACAGAGCTACTCGTGTGTGTTATAAAAAGGAAGTTACAGGAAAGCGGATGTTTGAACCTGGGGCGTTTTATTACCTTCAGTATGTCAGGAAGACCTTGGATGCTGATAACTGTGAGCTACTTTCACAGTTATCGGACGCTGCTGCTGCTGTGTCCAAATGTAATAACCCTGAGTGATCGACAAATGCAGTTCCAGTAGTTGTGTGTGAGGAGGAACGAAATTTTGACAATTCAATTTGTCTACCTCAATTGGATCCCATGATGAAATGCCTTGTTCTCTTTCACATGAAGGATTATTTAACAGTGTATTGATGAAGACAAAAAAGAAGGAGCCTTTTTAGCAAAGAGTAACACTGCACGTGTGATTACCAGAAGTGGTAGACAGACTGAAGTCTCAAGTCTCAGATATATTGAAGGACGAGGGGACAAGAAGGACGAATTCCGCGTGTTAATTTCACTTATCGATACTGAACGAGACAAGGACTCGGCAAAGGAATGATTGCTTTCTAGGTCGAAGTGGAGGTGAAAGCAAAACGTTCATCGGAATCACAGCGGGTACGGTGGTTATGTGGATGGAGAAGTACAAAATGGACTGTGACACAATGGAATTTAGAAGGATTCGTCCTTCTCCTTAACTGGGAGACAAGCGAGCACAGATACCAGCAAGCTGAGTAAGCAGCCTTAAAGAAGATTGAGCTAATTCAATTTCATTACTTCACTTTGTGGTCTTCCTCCTCGCCTTGTCTCACCCTGAAAGTGATAATTTGATTTCGATCGAAATACGGCTACTTTTGGAGCACTGCCTTCTAAAATGTCTCACACAGTGGAAAGTAGTATAACGATGCAGGTTTTTTTTCAATATATTTTATTGATCTCATGCACACCCAACAACTCTGGTCTGAATAGTTACAATTCATTTTATTGGTTTTAAATTAAGGGAAAATAATTGAGGATTGAAAGCTTCTGTAATCATAAACTTCAGACCTGAAACAGAAATTATGACTTCATCAAATTCTAAATATTAGTAAATCAAAATTAAGATTTTAGCTTAATTCCGTAAGAAGCTCGTCGCCATGATAATGCAATGATGAGATATTGCATTCGTCTGTCTTGCCTTGAAGATTCTTCGACTACTTTGACTTGTTTCATTTCCTACTGAAATCTGAATCGAAGAATCGTCGAAAAACCCAGATTGATTTTACTTTCATCGCCAGCAATGACTTCTCGTGGGGGGATGAGTTGTATTCGTAAGTTTAGAATAGTACCGATTACGCGGATACTCTCGTTTACTTCGAAACATAAAGTTAACCATGTCCCACATACTTTTTTCAGGATTGTCGGAATCAGAGGAGAGTGGAGGAAGCGGTGACGCTCGTCCTGCGGATTGGGAGAGTATTTCGACCTGTTCCAAAGACTGTAAGAAGCCTAAGGTCCTTCAACAACCACCCACCATTCAGAATTGCTTCACAGCTCAACCCGTTCAGCGAATGGAGAATCCTGGACCTCCAAGGGCCCCTCCAGTTCCTGATTTTGATGCTGAGAGTAATCAAACAAGTCTGTATGAATACGAACGTGATGAGTCTGTGGACGCTCCACCGCCAAGTATTCCAAGAGTTCCAAACTTTGAAGATGACGGAAATAGCCGTGACTGTAACTGTTATTGCGGCGTATGCCTCCAGTGTAAAAACTCTGGACTTTTGAACGCTGCTGCACCGTGGGGATGTCTCTTTAATGAGAATCTTATGAGTAGCCTTCTCGAGTACTTTTCGTGTCCTATTTGCCACGATCCAATGACAGAGGTAACTTGACATAAAAATCCTCTAATCCAATCACAGCCAATCGACATCGATATCAATTCAATCTCCCGACTTTCCTTAGGCTACTGCGGCCAGTTGTGGTCACGCGTTTTGCTCAAGTTGCCTGCAAACCTGGTTAAGAATGAAGCCTGTCTGCCCAATCTGTTCCAAGCACGTCACTTGTTGCACCCGGCAATTCAACGTAGATCATCTAATCGAAGATGCTGTTCGGGAATTAAGCAAGGACGGCACAAACGATGATACTATGATTACAGATCTGTCCCAGAGTATTCTTGTTGCTGCCTCAGAACGCGCCCAGAAGGCGAAAGCTGAATCCAAGAAGAAGATGCGAATCTACAATAATTTCAGGCAGCAACTGGACAAAGTGAGGACACTCTATCATTGCAAAGGATACACGGGAATTTTTAATACTATGAGCCATTCAAGTCTCGTCACTGGAATCAAACGACGCCTCACTAGGATTACAAGTCGGAGGAACGTCTCATGTGGAACTCCAGTTGTGGAATCTAACTGCTCCGAAGAACCTACTGCTGTTTCGAACGAGTGCAGACAAGTTGAACAACGAACTCGATTGCTGAACCGAAGATGCAGAGACTTCGCTCTTGTTGCAGCTGGGGTTTTCATGGCACTAACTTACATCAATCTTACCACGTGTAAGCAATTCTTATGGTATTGTTGGCTCTGCTTGAGCAAGTACAATGGATCAATCCCTAATTATTTGCTGAAAGATGAGAGTTCTCCATCCCCTCCACCTCCACCTTCCCACCACTGGTGGTGGACATAAGAGGACATCCTTCGTGTATTATAATAATCTCACAACCAACATTTAATTTTCTATTTCTGATAACTGCGTAATTATGAGTGTATGCAATGTAGTACTATTTGAACTGAAATAAGAATGCGATAAAGTGAATACGAATTTATTTGTAGGATAAAGTGAATACGAATTTATTTGTAGGATAAATTGAATACGAATTTGTTTGTATAAGTGAATACGAATTTATTTGTAAGATAAAGCCGGTAGATTCATTTCGATGCAACATTTACATGATGGCCAGTATATAATATTACATTCAGTAGGTTTTTAAATTCTTACTGTTTAAAGATGCAGATCTTGGATGCAGATTTGCAAGTGCACGGTGCGTTATTAGTTTGGTGCTTTTACTGCTTTCACATTTCACTGATTACACCAAACCTGTTTCTAAAGAGTAACTACCAATCAGCAAATCAGCCAGTTTATCGCTTTCACTATTTAGCTTTCTTTATTCACTTAGGTTGTGGTCTTTCGTCAAGTACTTTTACCGCTTTCACATTACACCAAAACCAAAACCTATGAGATTGATCCTTCATGAAGCGATACGAATATTCCTCCGGTATGAGACGCATGAACAAGCCACCGCGCACCATCTCTCAACCCTTGGCTCGATCATATTTGGCATACTGAGGATATTTTAGCACGGAGTGTGAGCAGCAAGTTCCTCTGATTGTCGTGAAGGGTCTTACTCGCTGTATTTTCGAGGAAAAACCTGCAGTCTACCAAACCAAGTAAACTTCACGCATACAGCAAATAGCTGAATCCACTTGCAACTTGTGTTTGTGCATGAATCCCTTCGCTGCTTAATGCTGGTTTAACGTGTGCCTTGTGGGTTTACAACGAAGAGAGTTGAGTTAAAAAGAGCCAGGCTATATGTACGTACGTGAGTGTGTGATGTGATCAAATCCTTAGTGCAAGGATTACGCAAGGGAGAATACACCTACTGTGGCCAGAAAAAGTGCCTTACGTAAGGCATAGTGGAAGGCAGCTCATGTACGATGAGAATCCCCCCAGCTAACAGCAAGGTTATACTAAGGGTAAAAAATAAACCTGGGTATTTCTCTCTACAATTCTATGAATCCATGCTTATCTCTCATTGTATGGAATACTTGAGAGAGACTGTATGGAGTGTAGAAAAGATTTGTTTCCATACACATCCCTACACATAGCAAAAAGTAAGGTGCATTTCATACTGTGGGATGTACACACACACACACACACACCACACTCCGTACTCCATGTACTACTTGTGGTTCCAAAATGAGTCAAGTCCTATTCTCATGCTAATGCTTAAACGCTCATTCTACTCGGTCTGACTGACTGACAGTGTTGGTGAGCCCTATTCCTCTATCACAATCAGGTTTATTATATGACACAATACATCTCCCAGGGTCGATTCCACAAGGTCCTATGCGAATTAAGTACCTCCTTGTCTCAGCCTGCCCTTCCTGAGTCCCTATTCAAGGCTCACTTAACCCTTTACTTTCTCCACTTCCTTTAAGTCTTCCCACGCCACTGGCAATGAACCCCACCTTCTCCAGCGAATGATTTGCCCTGGGCAGGGTGTGCAGTGGCGTAAATTCTGGAGTTGTAGGTGGAGAGAAAGGTGCGTGGAGAAAGTCACGGTCGAGTGAAGACACTTAAGTGTTCCTTGAAAGGATAAAGGGAAAGAAAGGGTTAAGGCTGGACTCGCCCCTACGGAAAGAAGACCAACCATGTGGATATAGTGAGGTGTCCTAGTAAGGCAGAGATGCTCGGGAAAGCCTGTTGGAGTTTTTTGGAGTGTATATAATAACGTGCGGGTATATTGTAGACGTGGTATGGTGGTATGGTGGTGGTAGTGTGTGTGTGTGGGAAGGTGATGTGATGATGATCCCTCTAGTACTTTTTAGTGGTTCTCTGGCCCCTGCAGGGAAATACAGAAATACTTTGCGATAGGGAAGAAGGGAGGGACCAAATATCCTTCAAAGCCTTCAAGTGTCTCCTCTACCTCCTGCCTGCCTCGTCCATTTCAATTTCAATATTATTATTTAATAGCTCCCTGTGTCTTCTTCAACACTCAACACTCACGTCGCTCTACGTAACTTTAACTCTCGTTAAACTTAAACCACCATCATCATCATTATATTAAACTTAGGCTCCCTATACAAATGTAGTCTCCTACTGAAAACTTATCCTCTCTCTCTCTCTCTCCCTCTCGTCTTCCGAGAGAAGCTACTTTTACATACGACACATCGCGTCTTTACATGCTAATTTATTTTCTTAAATTCCTCCAAGGAGGAGTGTAAGTTTAAGTGACACTTTGGATTCACAGCGTTCAAGGAAGAAAGTAGAAAGTGTTAGAAGAAACGCGGACTGAAAGTTTAAAAGAAGGGACACACACACTGAGAATACAGAATACAACACACTGTCAAAAACTACTTCCACGAGATTTTTAGGGAGTGAGTTTCACACCCTGGAAATTCATCATCATATTTTTTCAGTACAATCAATTAGAAAATAAACGTTTTATCCCAGTTTGAAGAAGAACCTAAATAGTTTTGAAGTTTCGACCTCAAGGTCAACAGTGTCTTTTGAGTCTTGAGACTAATTGGAAGTTATATACACACACACTTGTACTTTTACCATTGATTTTGTTCTAGTCATATAAATATTATATATTGGAGTATATATATAATATATTCAAGTTGGAAAATAACAGTCAATCTATTTCGTGCTAATTATACGTACACACTGACAATAAAGCAACAACATTCACTTGGAGAGGATTTCTACTGGAGTTTCGCATTCAAGTGCTGAAAAGGTAATTTTTCTTACTTGCATAATTTATCTCGTGATTTGTTTTGCTTGTGTTGATTCAAATTGATCGTATCTCGGTGAATTTACTCAATTAAATTAAGTTCTCTGGAGATAACTACAACTATGAATGCTGGGCTTATGCAGATGGAGATGGTTTTTGATTTGGTATTTGAGGCACACGTTGTTCTCTGTATTATGTACAGCATAGAAACATATTAATATTATCTTATTAAGACCTCCTCCCATGCACAAATTCATGATGATGACATTTAATACCATGTTGAGTGTAAAAGTGTGAATGAAAATATCACACGATAATTTAACTGGGCGAACCGGCTCTGTGTTCGTCTTCTTCTTAGTTGTGTTGACGTACTTTCTCTTGATCGTAAAATTAAACTAATTGGAGTGAATATTGTAGAGCATTACCATAAATCTTTGTTTTTCCTTGTATGTATTGAACCATTGAACGATTGAAGTACAAATTGTGTTTGTGTGAATCGGGTTTTGTGAATAACATTTCAAGAATGCAAACTCCAAGGAGAATAGTACTATTATGTATATGTATATAGAAGTGTGAGTGTGGAACAGAGAGAGCGACACAACTAGAATACTAAATAGCCAGTATAGTATAATACGCGTATATAGTGCCCCATAATGTTTATAGTACACCGAAGCGCAAATGGATTATTAGAACGAGATGATGTCATTATGTCATGTAACTGTATAGGCTGGATGTTAAGGTGGAGGGTACGGACAGATAATATGCAGGGTAGGTTAATGTTATGAGTAATTAGTCAAAGAGACTTAAATTATCATAATTATAAGGCGTAATGTTCCACAAAGATTTGAAACTGATCGTTATTATTATATTACTGTAGCTTTGCTTCCTTTGCTGTTTTCCTGCGTTCTTCCCAGGCCTTGTATTTAATGTGTAGCATAAGTACCACTACGTGAGTGTGTGTGTGTCTTGGGAGGAAGAAGGTGATGTGAGATTAGTATATAATGAGTTTGCGTAATAATCGCTGGAAGGAATAATTTAAGTCAGGATGCTCTTCGGAAAGGTCTTACAAATTCTTGGAGAAGCAGGGCCATATAATCTGTAGCCGTATTGTCTGGAAGCATATATAAATGTGTAGGCATATCGGTGCGATCTATTTTTAGCATTTCAAACATTGATTTACTAACTAAGCTGTTTGTAATGAAAGTAAAATTGGAGAAGGAGAGCATAAGATGCGCGGTGACTAAATAAGCGAAGGGTTGTTTCCTACTGCTGAGGCTGCAGAGCCTAAAGGTGGAGGAAATGTCTTCCATATGTGGAATTAGATGCTTGAGGGACCTTCAAGGCTCAAGGGATTAGAGACAATGAATGGGTCTTTGATGATGAAGGTAGGGGAGCCTTGACACGAACACATGCCTCATATAAATTACTGCTCACTTCATTCATGAACATGAAAAACAAATACTTGGCTGCTGTCATGTCACTCAAGAGGTTTTGAATGACGAGAAGAGTGGAGAGGGACTTAATTCCTAGTGTGAGTTGTGTGATCTGTAATGGCAATATTTGATTCGATAGTGTGGTGCGATAACCTCTCTTCCTTATCGCGTAATTCCATCACCGACTTTTATGAATTGATTTTGACCATGTAGCATATTATGATGATGAAGGAGGAAAAAGGAACGGTGCTGCTACAGAAGAAGGAGAAGGTACTTTTTTAGATCTGACCAACCATTGACATGGGCGTGATTATGATTATTCATGTGCCTTATCGTTTTTCTAAGGATTGTGTGTATGAGTGTGTGTGTGTATGTTTGAGTTTAGAGATGAGATAATTCAACTCCTTCTTCACGAGAAGTTTCAAGGATATTCAGTCGCTCTCCTTATGACTTTAATGTGTATTCTGCTTTATGAGGGCCTGGTTCTGCAACTTACGTAAACTAGCAGGGAATCATAAGCTTCAGAGCTTCCCATGCTGGAATTCTGGTTACACGCGTTAGTCTGTGCACTACGAGGTCTCTCTACTATTACATACGGAACACGGTTCCATAAACTTAGCACGATAGGATGGATGACGATGAGGCGTACTTTAAACGAAACAAGTTAAAAGTCCAATCTACTTTATATTTAATGCCTAAGACGTTTCGTGTGTGTTGGAATACAATGGAGTCTCTCTGGCTGGATTCATGCACACAGGTATTAAATTAACATTTGTGGTGATGCTCAGCTACCATCCACCTTGAGAAGAGTATTTCGCTCGTCTGTGTGGATCATCACGATACAATATTAAAAGAAAATTGGAAACTCGGGCATGTCGTGTCATCACAGTTATGATGATGTGACTTATAGGATCGCTGAATGTTTATTCATTAAACAAACAATGGTTTAAAGAAAAGTCTGTCATGAATCCATAAGTTATGGATAGATATGTGACTTACGAACAGTACACATGTATGCCTTCGTCTTTTAATCAGTTCGATTTCAACAAGTACAGAAAAGACTTTTTGCTGTTGTTACGTTATCTTTGAAGGCATTGGAAGTTTTTAAGTCTTGCTTATCACCCTATTATGGTGGATGGAAGCAAGTGAATGGTTCAATACAAGGAGTAGAAATGTTCTGTTGACAATTCATGAGTCACAAGATTTATTTGATGCATCGAAGAAAAGATACATTTATATTTATAGGCTCCTGGAGAATCGAACATCACACATACACACATTATACGAAGGAATTAAGAAGACAGAGAGATGTCTGAGTCCAGAGACGACTTATCTCTTGTTCCCTTGAATAGATGTAAATGAAAGTGTACAGCATCGGGAGAGAAGATTTAAAGCGATGCGACGGAGAATGAATAGATGAAAATATATTCGTAAAATAGTCGACAGTAAAAGATTAAGGAGAGGGCCTACTAGTAGAGGAGCAGAGCACATGTGATGAGTGTAAAGGAGTGAGAGAGCCTCGAATCTTAAAGAAGAGATAGTTAAGCAAATGTGCGAGGTTTGGTCTCCTACATGAACTCCGGATGATCTTGAGCAAGCAGAAAAGTCTGTCCTGTGGTACTTGGTCGTCTTATCCTTATACGCGATTTATTTTAAGCCCTGAGTGCCCTTCTTTCCTTCGCCGTGTGGCCTATTTCTGCCCACAATAAACGGATAGTCTATTTGCTCGTCCTCACTCCAATATGTAATGTGTGTGTGTGTGTGATGTAGTTCTATAGACACACATTTTCTTCGTACAGAAGGAAAGTTGGGAAAGAGATAGAGAGATGAGTTTAAGTAAAACGAGGATCCAATCTGGTCCCTGGTCTCTATATGCAAATCTGCTGAGCTAAATCAAGTGCTACTCGAGTCTGTAGTCTCCTCGCTTCGTCACGGAGCTGTTGCTGCTCCTAGTGTATATGTACTTAACATAAAGAAGTAGTGACTTGAAAGAATGTTTATCGCAAACGATGAAAAAAGACTCATGGAGCCAATACACAGAGTGAGAGACGAGTTTCAGTTTGTTTCAGCACATTCGACATATCCTTGGAACTTTTTGCAGGGTTTCACATTTCAGCCGAGTCTCTCTCTCTCTCTCGTTCGTCGTACAGTAATCTGCATGATTCACATTATCCCACAGGGTAGCAAAGAGGTACTTCATTCGTGCACTGCATTACTTACTCGATTCTCCAACACTATAAGGATTATTCTGCATGGTCCAAGTCCAAAGTTACATTCGCATTATTATGTTCAGGTTGCATGCATCATGCTTCATAAAACTAAATGATCCTTCCACTTGGAAGCAAACGGGACACTTTAAAAAGTCCACAGTCCACACACACACTCACACATGAAACATGAAGGAACGCAAAAGACCACAATCTCACGTGTATTAACTCCATGTATCTTAAGATTCAATGTCGAAGAGTTCAAGTTAAAGGATAAGGAAGGGATAGGACATAAAAAGCTTATAGCGATATGGCTACGCAGTATATTATGGAGGAAAGTTTGTGAATTTAGTTTTTAACTAGTGTTCTTGTAGGCACACACACATATCACATCATAAGCCTCCCATAAAAGCATCTCTCATAATATATGAAACGTCTATCTGAGAAGGAAGGCATAAAAGAATTGTTGCTTCAAGTGGCCTTAGGGATAGGGAAGGTCGTATACCTTGAGATTTTTCTACGTGTGAATCTTTCGTACAAAGCCATCCACATCGCTTCTTTTAAGGTATGGAGGAACCTCTACACAATTTAGGCATGGCGAAATCATGAAGGAGTTTGTTTTTTATTCGTTTATGCGTACACCACAACACGACTGTTAGATGGATGAGTCTCTCATCCTACAAGAATCCTTTAAATCTCCAAGAACAAATCTCAACTATCCCTTTGGCCATACGCGAGAAATGTATGACCATGCAATGCAACGCGCAATCTTCTATAATAGAGAGCAAACCAAGAGCCACAGAGAATGCTGAGAAGAAGATGATGCTCAATCCTTCGTGTAAAAATGTGTTTAAGGACTAAATGGTAAAAAGCTCTCTGGTATTATAGATGGTTCATCTCCATGAGAAGAGTTCTTTTGATTCGATCCATCATTCATTTGAGAATAAGAGAGAGAGAGAGAGAGACTGTGAAGTGTAGAGGATCGCAAAGCACTGTGACTTTTTGAGTACTCCTCTACTGTGATCTGTGCAAACTCTGGGCGCAAAAAACCGCACGGCACTACACTTGAGAATGTAATAATGATGACGAGGATGGTACACTTGCGTTAAAGCCAAATTCTGAGTATAAGGATGAGATAGGAAAGATGATAAGCAAGAATAAGTCCAGCAAGGAGCTCTCTGTCAGTCAGAGTAGCATCCTCTTCTTTCTCTCTGCTAAAAAAGTCCCACCCCTTTTAAAGCAAAGGCTGAAGCAGTCCACACTACGCAGACCATACTTAAATATAACGAGGAATGATAGAGCAGCATACCACTTTTTGATATTATTTAATCAGCAAGCAAAGCGAAAGACTCACCTGAGTACTCCACACGACAACCATCCACAAATCCTTCTCTCTCCTCTCCTCTACCTGGTGTGAATTAAATCCATGAAGTTGCCATTCTTCCATGCATTGCATTTCAGGGCCATTATTCTTATTTCTATTGTGTATTGTGTTATTACTCTTCAAGTCTCTCTCTCACCAACGCACCAACGCTATAATGCAACATTACTTGTATATATCCAAGCATCCAACTCACAGTTTGTTGTAACGTGAGAGTTTCTAAAACTCTCTTAAAGCCTTACAAAAACTTACGAACCTCCATCAAAGTCCATATTATTATCCATATTACTCGATACTCCATTCTCCGAGATCATTCCAAGAGGAAAAGAATATAATATGGATCCAAATTATGGTTATGTCATGCCGCTTACTGCAATCCAACTACAGCAAAGCAGTAGAAAAGCCCTTTACTTAAATTCCCTATTTCATCTGCTATGCGATTGCATGCATCACATCATCGCAGCAGCAGCAGAGCACTCAGCAGCAGAACCGTGGAAGCTCCGTATGACTTACACATTATTGAATGGTGTCACTTTACTCAGGAGATTTTTAATAATAAGGGAACGAAGTCAGAGGGGCTGAAATGAAATGTTGTGAGAGTTCAATTCATTCGGAAATAACAATTGCATGTCAGACTTTGGTTTACTTTTAATGAGGTGTTGTTACTTTCAGTAAGTACATTTTGGGACAGGTAGCATTATTAAAGGATAAAGCTCATTGGGGAGAGAGTGTATCATATGAGAGTGTGTATGTGTGTGTGTGGTACTTCTGGTACTGCAGCAGCAGAAGAGAATTAAGTCCATATGTCCATATACGTGGACGCAGAGGGTTATTATTAGTAACGATATGATACATCGGGAATAAAGCCTGCTGACTTCGGTCTGAGGGAGTTGTTGGCAAAGTAGGGGACAGCAGCAGCAACGCTGAGAGCACTATTGAGCAGCAGGGAGGCTTTTAGAGCGACTTGACGAAGAAGGTGCATTGACTTCACATTAGAGATGCCTCGTGCTGGAGGAATTCCACAGAGGATGGAGATTTGGATTAGGGCGAAAGTTGTGTTGTGTAGCTGCACTGCATATGGTGATGAGATGTGTGTTGGATGTCTGTAAATGAGGGAATTCTGCAGGGCAAGCATCTCTCTCCTTCCTTTTGATGAATGTTCTGAAGTCATTCAGGGAAGAGATTGAATCCTGCCTTGTTTTAGGATTTAGGGGAAAGCCCCTTCTAAACTTCGTCTTCTTGTGTGTGGTGTGCCCTATGCGTGTTTTGTGATGATGATGGATATACTCGATGATGGTGGAATGAAAGAGGAAATGCATTATTGTATGGAGAGTCCGGTGCATAGAGATAGAGAGAGAGAGACTTGGCCACATGACACTAACTATTAAAAGTATGTACTGCAGGACGAGTTTGGTAGGAGAGAGAGAAGATGACTAGGAACTTGTAAAAGGCAGGGCGAAATAAAGGATCGCAAGAGTTGGCACTGGGAAAGAATATGTAAGGATGCGCCTGGCAAATTTTTATATATGTGTTTAGAAAGAAGAACTCACGTTGTGAGTCAGCCCCTTCTTTTCGACTATTTAAGTGCAGAGGAGTTGGCAGGCTGGCTGTTTCCATCTTGCACTCTTTTCCACGGTCCCTGAATCATCTCCCTTCGAAAGACTAGTTGGCATAACTGAGATAAACATTTCCTAAGGGTGACGTTGACATGATAAAGTCTTGTGTGAGTATGCCTATGCCTTCCACAGTTTCATTCCTTCATCCACTCCTTCTCCCGATCTGCCTACTGATGCTGCTGCCTACTATATAATACAAGACTCCACTTACCCATTACTACTAGTAATAGCAATAGGAGTCCTCAGAGCTATTCGCATTTATAAATTTTGCTCTCCTGCCCTTGAAAATATTCACTTGATCCTGCTCTTGCAAGGCAGTCAGTGTCTTCTTGCACTTTCAGACTTGCAAAGGATCGCTCGCTATATACTTACTCACTTACCATTACCAATTACGATAAGAGCTCGTGGAGCAGAGGAATGGTTCGTTTGGTAGGCGCAGTGGTTTGTGTTCTGTGGCTGTGCTTCTCAAGTGCTTGGCAACTTATCCTTTGGGCTCCTTATTTGGTCCAGTGTGAAATTACTCTGGGGAGTTCAGAGAGGAGTTTTTCCATTTGAGGCAAAGCTGGAGAAGAAGCCTTAAATTACCTTGTTACGTAAGAAACACACACACTGAGCGAGAGAGATAAGGACTTTTAGAGAGAACGACTTCTCATTGGAATTCCAGAGGAAAAGGGAGAGAAGAAGAAGGAGATTGAGCCTTGCAAAAGGTAATTTCAGGTCTGTTTCATTACCTGCGAATAAAACGGATTGCACAAAAAACGAATTGATCGGGTGGTTGATTAAGAGAAGAGGAATAAATAAAAGGGAACCTGGAGATGCCCACAAGTCTCTTAATCTTTTAGACAGGATAGAATAAGTGAGTGAAGAAGAAGAAGAAGACCAGTTTTGATATAAGGTCTTCTTCGTTCATGATGCATGTAATAATTGAGTAGAGAATGCTACACAGAGAGAGAGACTGCATTGCATATGGATGATTGTGAGGAAAAAGGTTCTTCTACTTCTACACTCCCATTGTTTCCCAGTAAAAGCAGAGTTTCACATACTCACCGAGTTTTCGCGTGGGGATTGGTAAACTCAAAAGTGAGTGAAACTTGTGTAGTTTAGTGGATGAAACTCATTTGGTATTCTTCCCGTGAGTTCCCACTACTTTGCCTTACCTTTCAATCACTTTCAAGAATTGAGGTGGAATTAGTGGAATTGCTTATTATATGCGAATGTCGGGCAGTTCCTGGAACTGAAATTGGAGTTATTTGTCTTTAGGTCGGTATTCTGGTTGCCTTCGTAGTGAATTGTAGACAGCAATTGAATGTGTGTCCAGGCTTTTTTTGAGGACTGGAAAGAGGAGAGGTGGATGGACTAGTGAACACTAGAGAAGAGAGACTTGAGACATTTCATCGTGTTCTATGCTTGAATTACAAAATCGAGCTTTGTAAAGAAATAGGATATGTGTGTTTGGTTGAGAGAAAGAGAAGAAGGATAGCTGCCAATATGAAAGAAAGCGACGTGTGTTTAAGCTGAAGGTATAGAGAGTGAGGACTGGTCGTAAGTTCAAAAAGTATGGATCCATATCGTCGTCATAGTTGGAAGAGTGGGATCGTCAACGGAGCATGTAAAGGGCATTGGATTTCGGGGAGGCGAGAGGGCTGACGACGACTGCAGGACGGGATAAGTCCTCCGCGAGAAGGGAAGGAGTGTTGCGAGTGTTTTTTATCGATTTCGTGGCCGAAGGGGAGAGAGAAAGTGGACGGGAATGAGTGAAAGGCCTTAAATGAAGTCACCCTCTCCTTCTTTCCCTTCTCCGGTCTTTTCACCGGATTTCTCGAACAGTCTGTCTACACACACTCTCACATACGTAGAAGTTCGCTTGTATAACTTTGAATGCTCCTGCTGCTACACTCTCCGATCGATATTACACTTAGAAAGGACAGGCAACCGAGAGAGCCTAATCCAAGGCCTTTTCCCTCAAATGAAAGGAGAGTTCCTTCTCTGCTCCTTTTCCTACCTTCTGTCCCATATAGTCCGTGTCTTGTTATAATAGAACTCTCTCCTGATGTCCTCCGTCCCTATATATATATATCTACACACGTAATATTACTGTCTCTTTCCTTCCCGGTTTCTGCTCCTACTGCTTTCCTTCCATTATTATTTGTTTGCTCCCTTGCAGTAGTCAGGCAGGGAACTTTCCTTCCTTTCGGTGAGAGAGTCCCTAGGTACGTGGCCAAGTAGGGTTTCACAATGATATGACTCCTACATGAGGCTTCCTTCCTAAAAAGGTTGCATTTAGTCACGAACAAGGGGAAGGAAGACGTCCAAGTAGTCTGGTGTCGACGAAGGAGTAGAAGCCCTTTTCTCCAGAAACTTACCAGATCATATTTATTGCCTCACACTCTCCCAGCCCTCTCGGTACTTTTCACAGGTCTGCAGACTTAACAATCTGTGGTCCACTTCCAGACTCTGTGGATCTGGTCCTCCAACACTCGATCTCTTCTTTCCACTCTCTGCAACTGCAACACCAGTAATAAGTCTTATCAAATTTAACACACACACACACATATATATATACAGCAGTTGTTTGGTTAGTTGTGTGCTTCACAGCAAAAGTCTGTGCTTCGTCTTCTCCACACATTTGTCGAGACGAAGGAGGAAGGAAAAGAACCCCCATATTATTCTCCATAAAGGCACAGCAAAAGGAAGAGGGAATAGATAAGAAGGAACAGCAGGACTTTATTTAAAGGAAGAATAAAAGGTATTATTAAAATATAAGAAGTCTGTTCGTGAGTTTGTCTCTGTGTGCCTGTCTCCCGTATCTTTGCAATCTCAAATAGCTTTGAGCATCAAAGGAAGAAGATAAGGAGACATACAAAGCGAAGAAGAAAATCCATAAGTAGGTTTGCTGCTCTGGAAATGTGAACAAGAGAGAGAGAGAGACAGAAAGAGAGGCTTGGAATTCCATTTCACATTTGCATGAATTGTGAATTGCATGTGGCTTAAGTTCTTCTTTGAGAGACTTTAAGTGGGAGAGACTAAACTGTTGTGTTAATTCATCTTCTGAGTCAAGGGTTTAGTTGATTAGTAGGAGATATGGATTTAAGTGTGTATGTGTGTGCTTTTAATGTATTTAATGTTTATTTGCTGATTAGAAATAGCTGCTTAAACCTTATGATGGTTGGTGGGTTGTGTGTATGTTAATTACCTCATCTTCATCTTGACTGTCAAGGTTTTCCAACCAAGGACTCATTCATTAGCATTTGGCTCTACACTCAACTACGACTACACTTATAATATACACAACCACACAAGCTATTAACAGAAGTCTTATTCAGTTGGTTGTTGGTTGGTGTATGAAGTGTAATGAGATTACTACACTCATATAATAATTATATATTATGACAGCATCCATCTCCATCCATCATAGGACAACATTTGAATTTGAATAGCCCTAACTCAGGGTTCTTGGACGGAGAATGGATTGTTCAAAGTTGTAAAAACGGACGTAATAGGCTTCATATACACTTCATACTTTAAACATACTTAGCTTTTGCGTGTATATTAATACCAGCCCTGCTTTAATAGTCTCAAGCAGGTTTCAAATTGCAAGGATGAAGGAATATAAATAAAGTTATTGCGACACTCTACACTCTCCTCCTGTTGAGGTACTTTGCATAAACCGGTGACGGTGACGAAATCGTCAAATTTTCAGGGTTTCTCTGATTTCCTGCTCCCAACTGATCTTCACTTGAAATTATATAGTTCAGTTCATTCATGAATTGAATTTATATAACATCCTCTATCGTCTCCACTTGCATATTATTCATTCAAATCTTCAATAGTTTTCATTGTCAGACAAAGCTTTCTTGCATAGACAACAGAGAAAGAAAGACGCTGAGTATCTCATGAATATCACTTTGGAGTTTGTGGATTTCTCTCCATCTTCAGCTGCAATATACTCGCGTGATCTTATTTTGGCTTGGCATCAGATGTATTTTATGATCTCTAACCTGTTGCACATGAAATGTGCAATTTTTAAGTGTGTGTAACAGAGATAGTAGATTGTAACTTTAAGACGGTGTGGTAGATATTTACGAGATCGTGGTTTTTTGAACTCTGACCTTAGATTGAGAAAGGAAGAAAAGGGCTAGTGCCCTTAGTTTGCTTGTGTTTGTAGGACGCAGGGCATAGAATTTCCGCATGGCGTCCTCCACGAAAAATCCGACATTGATGTCCACATGCTCTGCAGTCCAGAATGTGTCAGCTCCCTTGCTAATTTCGCCCAACATTTTGCTGCTTACCGGCGTCTTTATCTCTAGAGAACTGTACTTCGAAAGGTGATCTGTGAATCTGTGAACTAATTGCAAGCTTTTTTGTCTTCAGAGTATCCGGGAACACAGCAAAATGGGTGGAATGAGCGACCAGCACTTCTGCCTGCGATGGAACAATCACGGAAGCAATTTGACGGAAGTCTTGGAAAGACTTCTGCAACAAGAGTCCCTCACAGACGTAACGTTGGCGTGCGACGGACAGAGTTTCAAAGCGCATCAGACAGTTCTCTCAGCATGCAGTCCGTACTTTGAGAATCTGCTTGTGAAGAACTCGCATCCTCACCCGATAATCTTCATGAAGGACATCAAGTGCTCTGAGATGAAGGCCCTCCTCAACTTCATGTACAAAGGGGAGGTCAATGTGAGTCAGTCGTCATTGTCGGAGTTCCTCAAGACTGCCGAGGCCCTCAAGATCCGCGGACTGACTGAAGGAAGCGAAGGGAACGCAGAAGGAGCGAAGGATATGACGACAACTTCTTCCTCCTCCGCAGCAAACGCAGCCACTTCTTCGTCCTCGACCTCGTCTGCCGTGAGGAACACAACCACCAGCAATCATCACGTCGTGTCTTCCAACAATGTGGACTCCAGTGATGGGATCGTCATGTCCAGGAAACGCAGGAGGATGTCGACAAGCAGCAACGATGACTTGGGAGACCATCCTTTGACTGTTTCCACGAATCATCAGGTGAACATTTTCATTCAATCCCAAAACATCTTGATAACATTGGAAAATCACGACACAATGATTAATCGTTAATGGTATTTGATCTCATTCATAATGCAGGATTTGAAGATGGAAGGACGGAACGTGGATGTAGTGTCTGTAGGATCTTCGTCAGCAAGTCGGCCTTCGCCACCAGCCCTTATTGCGATAGGAAAGGGGGGAAGTGGAGGTGGTGGGGGT
>JAQGAD010000316.1:0-46904 GCA_034696625.1 Isotomurus palustris | reverse complement strand
TGCCAATTCCCAGTGGCTACATTGACTTAAGCACTTTTGGCATTGAAGATTTGACCGGTTATCTTTCCTGGGAGTAAGCTGACATAGAATAATTTGTATTTGTTAGTATATATATATCTATATGCTCTATTTCCTTATTGCTTAGAGACTCTGAAGTCACTGGACTGTCTAAGGTGAACCTTCCTAGTCCTGAATGGACAGAAAACACTGAAGCCGGAACTGCAATGCTCATGTGGAGTGGAGATATTCCGTCTCTTCTGCTTAAAACTCCAGGATTCGATTTCGAAATCAGATACTCGAATGAATCAGTCGATTCAGCTGTGTTTATTGCAAATGGCACTAAGTTTGAAGGTGGAATTACTAACTTTGCATTTAGTATCCATGCAGAAGGGCCTTTTAACGAACAAGAGGTGTCTTTGGCTGACCTCATGGTTGATATCGGGATACAATTTGAGATGAATGGTGAAGGTGAGGTGATAATTAATGGAGAGACAGGCACAATCAGCTACTTGAGTGGATCTCTAAACACTCTCTTTGCTTCTGTGTGGAATGGGTGGAATAAGCCTCTGATTCAGAACTACTTGAAGTGTGCAATTAACGTTGCTGTTGACGTAAGTTGTAGTGTATTTAACATAAAAAACCTGTGTCTTGAAAGTGAGTGTGAGTAATTTTAATCCAGGGATGCACAAAACCCGATATGGCCACGTGCCAAGGAGCACCTGGCTTCAACAACCCTGAGTGTATGGAGGAACTTGCAGAATTCAAGCTGGATCCTAATGCCAATTCCGCAGGAAGTGTGTTCGTCAGTCTTTTCAGTAAAATTGTAATGTTACTGGCAATAATTTGGAAGTTGTGTTAGTATCACTTACGAGTAAATTGTACGTATTATTTTACATTCAGTGATTGGAAAGCTAGTAAAATTTTAACACAGCGTCATATCAATTCAATCTGCGATGTGTTTAGCTACTGTGTGTTCAATTGAAAAATAAAATCTGATCGGATTAAAGTTACGGTGAGTATCGTTCCAATGACACCAAATATATTTTTGTGTTGTTACGATTGATGTAGTTTAATTTCCGGGTTCCCGAGCTTTCTGTCTGTGTGAATATAATTTTCTGTGTTTTTAGAGCGAACAATTCATTGCTAAAAGACCAATGATTCATGAAGAGAACTTAATGCCCACGAGACATTTCTTGCTCCGAATACGGATTCAGTCTCAACAAGATTTTGCATGAGATTGTAAATAAAACAATCAACCCACGAAGATGACTTTCCATTAATTCGTAAATAACTTTTTAACAGATTACAAGGATTTCATTTTTATTGTGTTTATGGCGCACAAGGTCGTCTAACATTAAGGAAAGAATATTCACTAAGAGCCGAAACGTGATCGTTGCTCATGAAAGGCGCAATATTGAGTTCATTCCTGAAAGCACGGAGTCCAGCGCGTTCCAATTTATCAAAGAAATTGTATAGTTTTGCAAAAGCTGCTCCATCAAACATTATGACGTGGATTTCGATAAGAAGTTGGGAGAACGGGAGATCATCTCCGAATTCGGATATAATTTGTTCCAGCACAGCAAACTCACTTGATTCAATGTCCATCTTGATGATGTCAATGTGTGTGTGTCCGTTTCGTTCCATTGCAGCACCTAAAGTTGTATGGTTCGTATCGGTTTTATTTCCTGCAAATGATTTTGAAAAGTTCACTCGCTTTTGGAACTCCGGAGGGACTCCAACAACTTTGTCGACGGAGGCGTCGAATGCGAATATTTCACAGGTTGTTTTCTGAAGCATTTCTACTTCAAATGAGGTTTCTCCAGAAATCCCAAAAGAGTAGAGAATGCATGGAGATATTTTGTAACGTTCAATTCCACACACCCACTTTCCTCCGTCACCCAAAACCCCGAGGCGCTGGACGCTGAAGGGACATGCGAATGTCGCGAGGAAGTAGTCGTATGGATAAGTGTGAGGTGCCCAAGGATCAATCTCATTCGGTTTTGATTTGACTTTCGCTTCTCTTTTTGCTTTTGATTCGCTGTAGACTTCCTCCGACATCTGTAAGGAATCTTGAACGTGAGAAGCAAGACACGGCGAAACTGAAGACGACGAGTTATTGAATAGGAGATTAATGAGCAATCCCAAAATGGTTAGGGCAACGAGCCACTGAATTATGTGGAATTTATTTCTGGGACCACTTGAAGTTGACGAAGATTTAATGCGTGTGGTCATGTTTCAAAAGTATGATTAATAAATCTGCTAATTGTACCAAATACTTAACTGATTGCTTGTTAAGTTGTAGAAATTAACTAATGAGTTTATTAACAAGATTCACTCTGTTTGAAAGTAGAAATGGAGCGATGAG
This sequence comes from Isotomurus palustris, assembly GCA_034696625.1. NCBI lineage: Eukaryota > Metazoa > Arthropoda > Collembola > Entomobryomorpha > Isotomidae > Isotomurus > Isotomurus palustris. Next base: position 44,539 of record JAQGAD010000316.1, on the reverse strand, counting down.
AAAGGACTGATTCCCACATTTAATTTACTTCAAGAGGATTATAATGATTGGGAATAATAAATTAATGTAATTCGGTAGTTTTGCTGCCAAAGAAATCCTAGCTACCCAGGCGAAAGAATGGAAAGACATTTGATTGGATTCAGATTAATAATATTGTGTGATTGTTAGGCTTGTATTGAGAGCAACCCTGCATTCCCGATGTTGATTTCATTTTTGATTGATTGTTTATGGTAATTAATTAATAATAAAACCTGCACCAACCAGATTCTCGAAGCCCAGGAATTTGAAAGACACACAGACGCTCAACTCACATAGTTTATAAAAATATTTTGCTTAGAAATACATTTTTAATTATTCATTAAGTAGTCGTTGCTAAGTAGATTAGGGATGCTGTGGCTTTATTTATTAGCGACAACTGCTGAACCTTAAATAACTAATTCGTTTAGGAGTAATTTCATTAGATAAGGAAGATATTACAGTTCAAATAAGAATAACTAATTTGAGTGATAACTTAATCGCCATACACGGGCTCGTTAGTTTACGTAGCAAGCTCATCTTTTGATAGACACAATACATCATGCAAGTGTACATTGGTTCAAAATTGCAACTCAATCGGATGCATACTCGAGGAAATCTGCTCGGAACAAACTTTACAGTGCTTCTTAGAAACACACTTAATTTAAGTTTCTAAGGTCAATGAAACACTGAAAAGTCAACAGGTTGCTTTAAATTAACAAGGACTAATCGGGTTACTAGCAGCAGCAAAGATTTTCTCATTTGGTTAAGAAACACATGAGATATCTCGATTAACAGAATTCAACCTATTCTGCATGTTGGGACTTAAGCATTCACCACGGCTACCTTAAGTACCGTAGCGGAATTCTGTTTCTAAAATACACAATGGAATCGCTTTTTCTAACACAATGCCAAGTTTGGTGACCGTAGCTTAAGTAGTTTTCGAGTAAATCGTGACACACACAGACAGACGGACGGTCAGACGGACGGACACATTACGTGTTCCTTTAAGCCCAAATTCATGGGCTAAAAGGAATTTAAAATTCGAGACTACATTTATGTGATATCGCGTACATTTTTACCACATAAGAAACTCCCTCTACATTGTTCCTCAATAGGAAGAGTAGTAAAAGATGCCGTCCTTCCTTACAAAACTTCTTCGATTGTCTTATCCATGGCTTCCAGTCTAACTTCCTTCCGAATTAACTTCCCTCACATCTCCTCACCTTCTTTAGTGAACGAAAAAATCATTTCCAGACTGAACCGATTTGCTACCCAATTCTTGAATTCGCTGTACCCAAAGAAATACCCTTCCGCCGCGATCTTTGGAGGTATTTATCGTCAACGTTCTTTCGAGAAAAAGTCAATAGCTCACAAAAGCGATACCAAAAAGTCTTAGACGTCGACAGGAGATCGAAGAGTTGTCGCTTAAATCGACTATAAACCGCAACATCCTCCGTCGAATTTCGACTGATTCTCAACATACCTTGCTCAAACTCAGCAGGAGTCAGCACGAAGAAAAAAGTCCCAAAGAAAAAGAAGGTACCTATTAAACACCAACCACTAAATAATAATTTAGTGTTAGTATAAAAATCATTCTATCGATCGAAGCTTATCAATCCCAACATTATCGATTGAGTCTTTTTACACCTAATTTCTTGCATAATCTCAATCTGTGGATTGAGTGACTCAAGTAATCCAATAAATTTTATCTTACAGCATGTGATTTCACAAAATGTCCAGCCATCTGCAATATCGATTTCACAAAATTTCCAGCCAACTGCAATATCGATTTCACAAAATTTCCAGCCATCTGCAATTCATTTGATTGAATTTTTATTAAATCTCTAGAAATAGTCCGGATCTGTATAAGAATATATAAGTTCGAGCAGGCGAAGGTGCAATGTATGGCAAAGAAATCAACACACAAATCGGATCAAGCGGCCAGGAGACAATTGGAGTTCAAGATTTATACATTTTATTACGTAACAAAACCAACCCGTGGCCATTTTATGAGAAAGATTCAGTATCAAAATTAAACGAAATAATTCCCCATAAATTAAGGATCAAAAGCAAGAATATTGCAAGGAATTTTTCCAATACACTTGCACAATTGCTTCCCGAAAAACGGGAAACAAATGGAGTTTGTGCAGCCCGATCCTCTTACTCCACTCACACAAGTCGCTTGACACCTGTCACATACATTTTGGCCTGAAATAATTAGAATTAAATTTAATAAATATATTTGCTTCTATCGCTTCAGTACTGTAATTTACTTTAAAGTTCCTGAGAAGCTTACCCAAAGCCAAGTCAACGAGGACAGCAAAAGAGACGAGATACAGAGCCAAGATAACGAACGATTTTGCTGACATTTTCTTCGGAAATTTTAAACGTAGGTCGATTTTGGGTCTTCGAGTAAGTAAAGTTAGCTCAGTGGGAGGATATGTTTGAGTTTAAGAGATATTGTGGTTGAATATGATGTCATCCACCCAATTTACGTCTCTATTTATAGGTGAAGTCACCAAGTCACTATGATATGGACAACCATTAACCTTTTTTGCATAATAATACTGGGGCTGTTAAGTTAGTTGCGGATTTCATATTTAAAGATAAATAGCAAAGACTGTGTTTCTGAGAACTCAATAGATCTGTTTGAGAGAAGTTTAAATTATTCTTACCGAGGTTGCTGACAGAGTAAGTTTTGCATGTTGGATTGTCGCAAGTGCCATTATTACCTTTTGTGATCAGTTCATTGAATTTAACTGTTAATTCTGTGTGTCATGTAAGTGAGCAGATACGTTGACGGTAGACACTCACTTTTAGTGCTACACAGCTTAGTACTCCGTAATTCACATCAACTTCAATAGAAAACTACACTAAACTAGTAACTTCATTAACGAAACAGCTCTATAAGTATTCGTGGTACTCTATTTCTGGCCTTTTGATCTGATTCATACGTAAAGTCTGGATACTGAATTCATTTTATTCTCGAAGAGATAACGCGTTGTAATTTTAAATTTACACACAGGCAAATGCAAATGCAAATGCGCTCTCACATAATCTCCTCTTAAAATATAGCAGTAGAAATTATCCATTTATAAACAATATTATTGACTTATTAATAAGTTGTAGAAATTAGCTGTAAGCTATAAGGTTTGAATTATGCAAGTTCCGATGTAGGTAATACAAAAATAATATGTAAGCTAATTGATTAAATAAAATTCATAACTAAAGTTTGCAATAAGCCTTTCCAAAAACTCTTCGTAGTTGAAGTTGGTAATGCAAAAAGTAGTACTCTGTGTACAACGCAGTCAGTGCATACTTAGTACTTACATTTAGAATTCTTAAAGGAAAATCTTACTGATACTTACTCTAAGACTACCACTGCCAATTGCTCTGAAAAAATTCCATGAACGGCAATGAAAGTTCTTCGCTACCACTTGCACAAAAAATTCGATAAAAAACAATACTGCAGAAATGCCGAACAGAAATATCAAAATTTGGAATAGTTGCAACAACTTTTCATTTAACGGTTGTTTCGAGTCTCCACCGTCTCCACCAACTTCCATCGTTGTTCCCTGTTTTGTTTTAATCTTTAGTTCCTTATGCCTGAACATCCACTCCCTAGAATTTTTCCAGTGAAGTAACAAGCCTGCTTCCCTTGTGAAATGCATGAATCGCACTATTCTCTGAAAACCCCACCCTTTCGTCAAAATCGAAAAATGTCGTACGAAAAATGGTTCTCTGGCCACATGACAATGACGACTGCTGCAAATTCTGTTGTATTCCAATAGCAAAGTTAGAATTTCCGAGTCCTCCAGATCCATTGCGACCTTAACCCCTCTTCGAGCAAATGTAGAAAAGTGTGAATCATTTTTAGACTCGTAACCTCTTATCTTATCCCAGAAAATTTCACTTATGTTGTACTTCTCGAATCCACTTTTAAACTCGTGCAAATCAAATCCTGCCATTTCCTTTTTGCCACCAACAACTGGATAAAGCAATTTATATCCTCTGTTGACGATAAGTTCCTTCAGATCATTCGCTACAATCGGCTCAGGAGGAACGGTAAGCTCACTCGTTATTCGACACTCATACAAAACCGTAAGAAATATGCCAGAAAAGCTCAATAGAAGTTGAAGAAATGTCATTCGTCTCTTAGATATTTGTCTCAGCAGCGTTCCAACAAGTGAAAACATCGACCGTACTATGTCTCCGTCATAAAAGAAGCTAATTCCAGACATCGTCAATAAATAGAGTGCTATAATTCCCCACACCACACCAGTGAAAGGAGAAATCCAGTAGTAATACGAAGTTTTATAATATCTCAATTCATCTTCACAATAAAGAAGGTAGTAATTCTTCACATCTCGAGTAAACACAAGAGAATATGAACTAGCAATTCTGTACGGCTCTATGTACGACTCTTCACTTATAAATGTGTTGATTCCAGGGTGCCTGCCATTGTGCAAGAGATACTGGTACATATCTGTCTGTATAGGTACTGGAGTAAAGTTAAAGTGCAGCCTAGCCGTCCTTACAAACCTGCTATGCGGAGAACACAAGCGATTGTCCTGCTTGAATTTATTCCAGCAGTCCATTGCCAACGTAAAGTATTCCAAACCCTTCACGATTCCAACTCCAACAGATTTAAGGTGAAAGTTGAGTTTAGATCTGCTGATATTAAGTTCTCTGCCACTTATGTTCTCGAACGTCTTACTTGTTTGGACTAGGTAAATCATCAATTTTTCTTTATGATCTTTGTGGTTCATATCATATCCCTTGAACTCGTTTCCTTCATAGGAAATTAGCAGATGTATCCACCAACTTCGTTCAGTATGATTAGAAAAAATCAAAACTACTTCAGTCCATACTAAGGGATAGTTTTGTTCCTCCATTACAAACAAGAATAAAGTGAGTTCTTCCAATTTTCTTGAACTTGAACTCATAATACTGTCCAAGTACTTTATATCTTTATTTTCCACAAAAACTATCACAATTGAGCAATTTACTTGTCGAAAGTGGGGATAGTAAATCATTGCAGTTCCATTTTCTAGATTACCAATATTCATTGTTGCAACCTGATTCACTTCGTTCATTAAGAACTTTGAAAAAAACTGTCTTTTGCCAGTCAAGCCGTGAATTTCGAAATTACAAGTGTCTTTTCTCTCAATCACAGGAGTTAAATGTTGCTCCAAGTTAAAAGTGTTCAACAACGTAGGAAACATCACGAAGACTAAATGTATGAATGATTTAAGCATGGTTTGAAATTTTAAAACCTCTCGACTGGAGGTTATGCGATGTTGAAAGTAAGTTGAATCTGTTGTCGTATTGTTTGTTTTATAATCAGAGTGGTTGAAGAATTACCAAGATCTACATGTGGAATATGTGTGGTTTCAAAAAATACCAAAAAACCTTGTGAAAAATTAGCAAAAGTGAAGATTCAAAATTGTTATATTTATTTCACCAACTTGCAAGCCCGCAAGGTAAAGCCTAATTGAAAAACAGAATAGTTATTATGCGTCGGTCTTACTGCTCATGCAAATTATTCCGAAACTTTACACGCCACACGCTCAAAACCATTCACAAGAAAAACAAAGTGAATGATGAACTCAAGATTGAAAACTTTTAAAAGACTACCTCTGAATGCCCAGATTGTTAAGATAGAGAGCTTAACCTTATATGTAAAATATTTTAAGAATGAAGTGCATTGAATTTTTATCATAATTTGTAGTAATTAATTGGCATGCACCTTGCGAGTTCTTGAGGGACACGTTAGATTACTTTGAAATCAGAATGCAAGCGTTTCTAGTGTAGTATTTTTTAACCTGACAGATGAAAACGAAGAAGAATTCGGTAGGGATTATGAGCTCAATTACCTGGGCTTAAAAGAAGGCTAAGAGATTTTATGAGATATGCTCTGAAAGTTAGCTTCTAGAAAACCCAAAACTTGAAACTTATCTCGCGTGTGACAAATTGTGGTTTGTAATGATCCGAACATAAGATAAATTATGTTTGTTCTCTTTCCAATTCGTTAGTCATTATTATATTGTGTTTGTTTTCGTTGTCATCAAATATTTGTTTCACCGTTCAACTTTCCTTCCGTGCATTCGCATTAATCACACACAGCGACATTTATTTTATTTTCCGAAGTGTCTTCTATTCTCATGCACAGAACCATCGTGCCATATGACAAGTATCTGCTACAAAAAGTATATGAAGATTTGATGTTCTTCTAAAGTGCATTTTGTATTCCCTGTGCTAGACAACAAATAAAAATCCAATGCGATACTAGCAAATGGCATCATGAGTTATAGTATATTTAAATATCAGAGGAATACAATTAAAATTTTACGAGTTATTAATAAGCAACAATATAGTAAAGAGGCAGTCAGGTTGGAGCTTCAAGATTCATAATTTAATTTATTATTCAACGAGTTAACCTTCACCAATAACTTATTCAGTTAATCGTACAATTTAATGCTTTAATTTCATAAAATTAAGGAGCAAATGGGATAAAATTGCAAGGAATTGCTCCAGTACACTTGCACAGTTGTGTTCCAAAAAACTGGAAGCAAACTGAGTTTCTGCAACCGGATCCTCTAACTCCACTCACGCATGTAGTCTGGCATCTGTCACACGCATTTTGTCCTGAAATTAGCAGAATATTTAGTTAGCTTTATATTTTACTGACACAAACATTTAAAACCTCATGACCAAACCTCGTTTTGAAAAATTCCCAAGAAACTTACCAAAAGACAAGTCGACGAGGACAGAGAGGGATACGAGAAAAATGCCCAGAAAGACAAACAATCTTGTGGTCATTTTCTTCTGAAATACTGCAAGTGCGAGCAGTTTATTGCAAGTGAATTATATAAAGAAGAATTAATTCAGCTGGAGAAGGTCTGGAAGTTGTGATACCGTCAACGTGATTCACTGCTCCTTTTATATTCAACTCGAACTTAATGGAAAACTTTGAATAGCTCATTTGAAGATTTTTATGACAAAATAATCCTTTCAGCTATGTTTGTGTAATCGTGACTCACAACTGAATTGTTCCTGGAGAGGCTGTTGGGAGTAGATTCTTTTAAAATCTAATTGTCAAGTGCCATTTGGCATAATCATCCCTTATGTTCAATTCAATGGATGCACAGTTACGCAGACACTTGCCACGCAAATGAGCAGCCACAGACAAACATTTTATGTTACCCAACACTTTTAATGCTTGTAAATTTTATTCACATCGGCTTCAATATCATTACGATTAAAATTTCACAACTGTCAGCAAAATAAATCAGGAAAATCCTGATTCATCTCCCTCCTGCATCCTGCAATTTTGCATTAGTTCAGATTGCCGACTGCCGAGTAATTTTATTATTCCCGACATCCGAATAAATTAAGTAACTGTTAAACACCAACCTAAAACATTATTTTAAAATACACAAAAAACGAATCTAAATCTGAAACATTGTCCTATTCACGTGTGTCTTCGGTTCCTTCACAAAACTCATGTTCCGTAGTATTTGCTGATTGAGTCCTGTTAGTAGCTTACCTAACTCAGACTTTAGACTTCCATTCAGATTTGAAACTAAACACAAGCCAACATTTTCTACTTCCACTTTGTGGCTTGATACCTGCTTGAAACAAAACTCAATGAAGACTACAACAGCAGAGAGTCGCACACAAATCCCGTAGATTTGTATAATCTGACCCATCTTCACATTCAAATTCAGACCTCGGTCGAGTCCGTGATCTGTAGGCTCTCTGTTCTATACTTTTAACATGGGCTTGGAAAAAGTCAAAATTTACCAGAAACCGGAAATGTCGAGAAATTGCCAGAAAATTTGGGGAAATTGCCAGAAAATTCGGGGAAATTGCCGGAAAATTTGGAGAAATTACCGGAAAATTTGGAGAAATTGCCGGAAAATTTGGAGAAAAATTCTTAAAATATCTCAAAATGTCAAAACCAGCTAAATCTTAAATTCTTTTAAATGCCCTAAAACCGTCAAAAACCGTACAAATATCTCCAAATGTCTCAAAACCTAAACTAAATTCAAAAATGTCACAAAAACGCTTCTGAAGCGTGTCCAAAAAGCGTGAAAATGTCTGAAACTGCCTTGAAGATGTCACAAAAGCCCAAAACAGGCTCAAAAGAATTCAAACAATGTCTGAAAATGATATCCCAAAATCTTGCAGGATACCCTACTACTCAAAGGACAAGTTGAAAACAAATAAACTGGATAAAATACTAATGCCAAAAATTATGTAACACTAGAAAAGCAATTTAGATTTGTACGTGTCAAGAATGCTACAAATATGTTTTGCAAGTTACCTAACGGCATCTTATGGATATCCTACATCCTATTGCTTCAACACACAATTCTTCATATCAAACTTCAGTTGTGCTTAAATATGATCTGCAAAACGTACAATTTTTATTCCAAAAGCAGAGTAGTAGCAGGGTCAAATTGCCTACATACCATAAGTATGTTGAAAACACTTTGAAAATCATGGTGCACCTGAGAAATCTGAATTTCAGTCACCAGACATTGTGAATTCATTCAATATTTCCTCGTCTTCTTGTCTTGTCTCGCGTCCATATCATATTCTTCTAGTCATGAATCTTGTGTCTTACATTCAGTCATATTACGTTGTTACATTTCCACATAATAATATTGCGCGTGTGTACTGAACAATTCAATCTTTCCTTTCAAAAATGTTGAAACCACATGCTTTTAATATCTTTCAATTAAAACTTAATTCAGCTTTATATACACTGGTAGACACTGAGTATTGACACATTCATAGTTTGTGAAATCTTTAATTCCTTTTTTGTTGTTACTGGAAAGGGGCAATATGTCAGAAATTACCCTACATTGAGTGAAAAGGGTTCGGCAGTTTCGGCCAGAGTAAAATTTTACATACAAGATAAGAGGATGAAAGAAATCATAAATTGATGTGCAATCTTGCAAATTATACAAGCAAAGCGGAATATGAAACTTCAGCATGCTTACTGCGAAATCATGGATTGAAAAAATAAGTCTGAAAGGGTCTTATCTACTGATTATTTATTAAGTAGCATTATCAAACGGTGTGTGCAGTATTGTACAGTGAAAAATAAATACTCGAGCGCTACTCAAATAGCCCCCAAAGCGAGTCTCTGCATTTTCATGAAAATAAGTGGCCATTTGGCAAAAAAGAGCTAAAAGCCGAAGGAATTGAAAAATCTTAACATCCAAGATTTTAGCTGGAAAGCAGAAGAACAGTAATCCGATACCAAAATACAATATAAGCAATAAAATATTCATGAACATATATCTGAATGTCAAATTGTGAATTGGGACACCGTAGTTATGATCTGCTGCGAGTAAAAATTGCTAATATATCTTGAAACAAAAAATCAATATTCTAATAATTTTCAAAAAAATCAATACGTATTTTTTACCGTATTATACTATGATGGTATTCTTTTTATTTATAGATTTATCGGCATCAATTCCGCAATTATTAAGCGGTTTAATGGTGTATTTTGTTAGTTTTTTATAGTAAGAAACAAAAAATCATTCCACAGTTCGTCCTCTTTTCTTTAATTTGGTCTTTCCAATGAGCAACTTCTAAATTCTAGCTAAGAATCGTCAAGCAATGCAATGGCTTCATGAGTGATAATAGATATTTAAATACTAGAAGTGTACAATAAGTGATAGACGAATTAAAAAGATACCGTATAAAAAATGTGTTGATTTTTACTCCAATATTCATAAACAAATTTATTATTCAACGAAGTATCCATCACCCGTAAATGAGACAGTACAATAAATCATATCACTAATTGATACATAATTACATTTAAATTAAGGAGCAAATGGGATAAAATTGCAAGGAATTGCTCCAGTGCACTGGCACAGTTGTGTTCCAAAGAACGGGAAGCAAACTGAGTTTTTGCAGCCGGATCCTCTAACTCCACTCACACATGTAGCCTGGCATCTGTCACACGCATTTTGTCCTGAAATTAGCAGAATTTTTAATTAGTTTTGTGCTTCACTGACACTATGATGTAAAAACCTCATGACCAAACCTCGTTTTGAAAAATTCCCAAGAAACTTACCAGAAGACAAGTCAACGAGGACAGAGAGGAAGGCGAGAAAAAGGCCCAACATGACAAACATTCTTGCAGACATTTTCTTCGGAAATATTAAAAAAAGTTAAACTTAAACGGTAAACGGAAAAGTTAAACGGTAAACAGGTATGTTTTGGGTACAAAAATCTTTCGGAATCGTGTAAAACAAATGAGTTCAGAGGGAAGATTTATATTACAGATGAGAAGATATGGAAGCTGTGATGCCACCAACCTGACTCACGACTCCTTTTATATTATACTCAAGTTTTATGGACAATTTGTCTTTCGCATTACGGATGCGCAGTTAGATAATTTTATTCACATAATTATTGAGCTGTCTGTGACACAACTGAATTGTTCCTGGAGAGGTTGATGGCAGAAGCAGTTTTACAATTGTCTGATTTTTAGGTACCATTATCAACCGGCTCACGTATTTTTGTCATGTAAATGAGCAGATACAGACATGCAATGCATGTTACCCAACACTTTTTTAATTTGTAACTTTTATTCACATCGATTTCAATAACTGTAACTACACAGGTGTAAGCAAAATATATTCGGAAAATCATAATTATTCCCATGATCTCCTGAATTTTAGCATCTGATGACTTATTTTATTTTATTCCAGTCGTCGAAATTCTTGGAATAACTGTCAAGAATCAACGCAAAATATTATATTCAATGCACAATGACACAACAATGTGCTAAACTAAAATATCCACGTAAGACTTAATGATACTCTGCTGCTTCACAATTCTCATATGCTCCGTTTTATTTGCTAATAGGAGTCCTGTTAGTAGTAGACATCGCACAGGCATTAGATTTCTATTAACATTTCAACTAAATAAACCCAACATTTTCTATTTTCGCTTGGTGCGTTTGATACAAACTTCAATGACAAATGCGACAGAAGAGAGCCCCACACCGATCCCATAGATTTGAAAGATCTGACCCATCTTCTCATTCAAATTCAGACTTCGATCGAGTTTTTTAGCTTCTGACTCTTTATACTTTCTATGAGCTTTGTAGTTTTCAAACCACGTTGAGAAATCAATCCAAAATCCAAGAAGGCCTACTTCCCGTGTCAAATGCAGCAGCTGCACAATTCTCCAAAACTTCTCTCCTCGCACAAGCGTAGAGTAATATCGATGGAAGAACGGGTCTCGTGCAACATGACAGAAACGATCAACAGCTACAGTCGAATACTCCAGAACCATTCGCACCTTAATTGATCCCTCAACGTCCATCGCCACGTTACAATTGCGGCTCGCGAATAAAGAATAGTGGGACTCGTTTGGAAACTTGTAACCTCTGATTTTGTCCCAAAAAATTTCACCTATGTTGTACTTTTCAAATCCACTTTGGAATTCATGCATATCGAATCTTTCCATTTCCTTTTTGCCTCCAACAACAGGATATAGCATTTGATATCCTCTGTCGACCATCAGTTCCTTCAGATCTTTTACTAAAATCGGGTCAGGAGGAACGGTGAGCTCACTCGTAATTTTACATTCATATAAACCCGTCAAAAAGATGCTTGAGAAGCTTAAAAGAATTTGGAGAAATGTCATCCTTCTCCCGGACTCTTGCCTCAGCAGAGTTCCAAATAGCAAAAAGGCTGATCCTACAAAGTCCCTGTTGTACAAAAAGCTGACTCCGGACATTATCAGTAAACAGAAGACTATAACTCCCCACACGAAATCACTGAACGGAGATACCCAATAGTAATACGAAGCCTTGAAGTATCTCAACTCATCTTCACAATAGAGTAGGTAGTACTTCTTTACATCACGAATAAACACTCGAGAGGATGAACTCGCACTTCTGTACGGCTTTATGTATGACTCACCGCTTATAAATGTTTTAATTGTCGAATGCTTTTCATTCCAAACGAGATGCTCGTATGTCCCTGATTTTAAGAAAACTGCAGTAAAATTAAAGTGCAGCTCAGCTGCTCTTACAAATCTGAAGTGTGGAATACATCTCCAACTTAGCTGAAAAGTGTCCCAACATTTCTTCCAAGAATCCCCTGTTATCCCAACTTGTTTCCGGTAAAAATTTGGGACCAAACTTGTAATAACAGTGTCACCACGAATGAAATCAAATGCTTTATTTGTTTGAATCGAGTACATCAAAATTCCTCCTTCTTTTGGATATTTGAACCAAATGTCAATTCCTCTAAAATCATTATGAGTGTTACAAAGTAGCAGATGAATCCACCAACTTCCCTCTGCATGGTTTGCAGAAAGTAAAGATGACGTAAACTTTCCTTTGGAAAAATCCTCTTCGTCCATCACAAATATAAATAAAGTTAGTTCTTCGAACTTCCTTGAATTTGTACTCATTAAATTGACCACATACTGAGGATCTTTATTTTCCAAAAAAACTATCACAGCGGTGCAATTTAGTTGTTGAAAGCGGGGACAAAAGTGGCTGCTACTACCGTGGCTATCCATTGTCACAACTTGATTCAATTTGTTCATCAAGACCTTTGAAAAAAACAGTTTATTATCTGTTAAACTGTGAACTTCAAAATTGCAAGTGTCTCTTTTCTCAATTACTGGAGATAAATGTTCCTCTAAATTAAAAGAATTTAAGAATGTGGGAAACAACACGAAGACCAAAGGTAGGAATTTTGTGCACATTTTTAGAATATCAAACAGCACTATTTGTCACTTTGGATTTAACTTTGTTTACAAGGATCCGAGTATTAATCCGAATTTTGCGATTATATAACAAGCTCATTTCTCCCCATGAGTTCAGAAGACTAAGAAATTTCTACAAGAGATAGTTTGAGTTCGGCTTTATGTTGCACATTAATTTGCGCACATGAACAGTATTTGCGTACCCTAAGCCGTTCTTTTAAACAAAAATTTATACAAAAGAAGCTCTTGTTCAGATTATTGGTATTAACTATGAAAGGAAAGCAAAGAACAAAGCAGCAGATAAAAGAATTCACAAAATATTGATTAAAAAATACTCCAGATTTACTACTCTGCTTTCAAAAGGTTCTGAACAAAGAGTCGCTTTTACCTTAAGCAAAATTCTTTCCAAGCTTTTGTAAATAAACAAGAGGTTCGAGTACCTCTGTTGTGGATGTAAAGGAACAAAACAATTTAATTGCATGGCATGGTACAATTCAATTCAATAAACAACAATTGCTCAGGGGTTTTTAAGTACGAGTTATGTACTCATTAATTGCAAGGCACACTTACGAATTAAAAGGTATCATTAGCAGTGAAGTGTTTGTAACATAGTTGCATGACTAATCCTCATTGTTTGAATGACATAACAAGGGAAGCGAGTCGAAAGTCATCAAACAATGAATTAAGCTGTTTAGACTTTTTAACACAAATGACGAAAGAGGAATGAATCTTGCAATGCAATACCAAATGCGTGGCTTAGGTTCCAGCTTTGGAAATATTCTTTTTACTTTCTTAGCCATCAATTATATATTCTTATCGACGCTACCTTAAATCTGCATGAAATTTGCTGATACTAATTAAAAGAAACATGAAAATTTACTGTAACTGCATCTCTTCGCCGAGCGTACACACGCTTTATGATCTCCACAACAAAAACTACACTGGAAATGAGTAATCCACCTGAACAAATCTCGAATAACTGAACAATTTTTTCATTAAGCACTACCACATCCTCTCCAAAAGCAACAATATCATTATGAACCTTTCCAGTTGTTTCTTTTCCGTTACAAATACGAATTTTACGCAAATAACCCTTCAGCCAGTGATAACGCCCGGTCCAAAGCTGCACAAGTCCCACTTCCCTTGACAAATGGAGGAACCTAACAATTTCACCGAATCCCTTTCCCCTCACTAAAGTCACCAAATATCTTCTGAAGAACACTGCTCCTTTGCAAAATGGCAAGTGTGCATTCGTCGATTCGACTGTGTTAATAAATTGGTGTTGTAGGTGATGAGTCCGAAAACTTTTCTCTTTATGTAACTTCAAAGTAGCATTCGGTTTTGGTTCGGTAATCTTTATTATCACTTTCCAAACATCATTCATCAAAATGTTTTGAGTGAGTTCTTCAAAGTAAAACTGGATCCTTTTTACGTTATCATCGTCAGTCGTCAAGTATTAAAAATCATTTGCATACTTGACAGCCTTACTTATCTGAATATGTCACCACATTTCACAATTTTCACATTGTGAAATAAGCTTGAGATCGAGATAAGGCAAATCCTAACGTAAATAATTACATATACTGCTTCCATTAAAACTACTCATGTATATAAACCGACTTCCAGGGTATCTGCTGCAGTGTATCTCCAGAAGTTCTACTGCAGTTGTGACACTTGTGACCCACATTTCAGAACGTCATTCGGCACTATGGCTTACCTCAGCCTTGTGTTAATATCTTTGGTTTCTTTATTTTCTCAGCTTCTCGTATTCCAAGTTGAATCAGTTAAGGTTCCACAGACGCAGAATCCACAGCCCCTGAAATGGTGGCAAGAAGGGCTCATCTACCAAATCTACCCGAGGTCACACCAGGACACAAATGGTGATGGAGTTGGAGATTTGGCTGGTGAGGAACAGACACACATTTTATGTACTCTTTCCACACATGGTTATATGCACGTTTAAAACAAGTTTCTGGCTTTCCACAGGAATCGAGTCGCGTTTGGACTATTTTGTCGAAATTGGAATCACCTCAGTTTGGATTTCTCCCATTTACTTATCGCCCATGAAGGACTTCGGCTACGACATCGCTAACTTCACAGACATCGATCCCATTTTTGGGGATCTCGCTGCCTTCACCTCTCTGTCAAACGCTATGAAAGCCAGAGGTACTTCTTCGTTCTTCCTTCATAGTTTTAGACTCAAAATATCCAAATAAATAACCCGTAGCTTATAATATGCACAGTGCATTTAACGAGGAATGGTTTTTACTACTAGACATTAAACTGATTATGGACTTCGTGCCAAACCATTCTAGTGATCAGCACCAATGGTTCATCCAGTCTGTTCAGAAGGTGGACCCTTACACTGACTACTACGTGTGGAAGGACCCATCCGGTT
Organism: Isotomurus palustris; assembly: GCA_034696625.1. Lineage (NCBI taxonomy): Eukaryota > Metazoa > Arthropoda > Collembola > Entomobryomorpha > Isotomidae > Isotomurus > Isotomurus palustris. The sequence continues at coordinate 29,364 of JAQGAD010000316.1, read as the reverse complement.
TCGACAACGAAGGCAAGCCCCTTCCGCCAAACAACTGGGTAAGTCTCAATTAAAACTGTTTGAACGTCTGAAATACACTCACTCCCTATCTCTCATTGATTGTTGATCATCCCAACAGGTCAGCGTCTTTGGAGGTCCAGCATGGGAATGGAACGACCAACGTCAACAGTTCTATCTCCACGAATTCGTTGCAGGTCAACCTGATCTCAATTACGAAAACCGCGATGTTGTCAACGAAATGTTGGCTGTCACTAAATTCTGGTTGGATATGGGAGTCGACGGATTCCGTGTTGACGCTGTTCCGTGGCTTTTTGAAGATCAACGGTTCCTTGACGAGCCTGTGGACCCCAACAGACCCAATGGAACTATTCCAACAGATTATGCCTATTACAGTCACATCCACACTTACAATCTTCCAGCAGTTCGCGACGTACTCGCCCAGTTCAGACAACTCATTGATATCTACACTTCCGTGGATGGCAGAGAACGGTACGACAGAAATCACAACGATCGATATATCTTAAATATCCAAACACTTTCATATTAACTTTTCTTGCAGGTGTATGATGGTTGAAGCAACTCTTCCAACGCTGGAGGAACTGTTTGAGTATTACGGCAACGCGACAACTCCCATCGCTCATTTCCCGTTTAATTTTGAGTTTATAAACAGAATTAAGCCGGGTTTTAAGGGATCTGATGTCCTCGAAATGGTCGACGAATGGTACGCAAAGATGCCTGAAGGAAACACTGCCAACTGGCTTGTAGGAAATCACGACCAGCACCGCGTCTCCGCTCGATTTGGGGATTGGGTCGTTGATGTCCTCAACATGGTCATCCATTTACTTCCAGGAGCTTCTGTCACCTACTACGGTGAAGAGATTGGCATGCAAGACACGTGGATCAGTTGGGAAGACACAGTAGACCCTTCAGGATGTCAGGCAGGTCCTGATCGCTACCAGTACTTTACTCGTGACCCTGAACGCACTCCGATGCAATGGGACGCTACCAAAAACGCTGGATTTTCGACTGCAGACAAGACTTGGCTTCCAATGAACCCCAATTTTACAATTAACAACGTGGAGCTGCAGTCTGGACTGGAGGAAACTCATCTTGAAATCTACAAGAAAGTTTCACACCTGAGAAAGACTGAAATCTTCAAATACGGGTCACTGGAAACCAGTGCTCCAGGTGGTGGCGAGGCTTTCGGATTCTCCAGGTAACCCATGGATACTGATACTAAAGTCTCTTTATTCAAAACACTTTACTCAAATCAATCATCAAATCTTTGATTGTTTTGCAGAGTTTACAACGGGACTGGATTCGTAGTCCTCACCAACTTCGGCCTCAGTGAAGTGACAATCAACGCAGCGAGTGAATTTGAAGGAATCCCCACAACAGCGACAGTCTACACACGAAGTTCCAGCTTTACTCCCGAGTCTACTCTTGTTGGGTAAGTTAACGAATTATCGATATTTCCACCTCCTATCGTTAACATTAATCTTTACACGTATACTAACTACCATTGTCTTATCTTTGCAGCGGAAGTGTGAACACTGACTCCATAACCATTGGACCTCAACACGGGCTTATCATCAAGTTCTAAACCATCCCACATATAATCTGTAAAATTAGCCAATACGCTTGTGCCTTATTACTTACTGCATTACTGACAACACTTGTTATTTATTAATAAACGAAGATTATGTCTTATCAAAATTAATTGGAAGGCAACGGCCATGGGCTTATCATTTTTACTGTGTTTGCCTTTTGCATGAAAGAAGAGACGCTCTGACAAAGATAACCTCTCTCACTCTCACTGTCAGTTTGTCACCCAATAGCGCGCGAATTTTAAGTTCCTCCTGCGGACACACAATTTACATCAAGTTGTATTATGCCGAGTGTTCTTCTTTTCTACTGAATGGAATAAAATTTTAAAAGTTGTATATTTAGTTATTATATTAACGTTGATTTTCAATTAATTAAGTGTCACATTAATTGGTGACCTTATTATTTCAAAAGTCTTGAAGTTGTTTGAGTCGTAGCGTTTTGGAGAGCACTCCTGTCGTCAACTTCAGTCGGAGATGGAACTCGGAAGAACATCTGCCGCAACAACCATGAACACGCGAAATGAAGGCTAACGAAGGGTACCACGCGCTATTGTACAGGAATGTCGAAATTTAAGGTCCGAGAGAAAATCACTGGTGACTGATATCTTGGCGATGTAAGGAGTGTGGAGGAAACTTCTACTCTGTCGCTTGTGGGTTTTGCTGCGTTTCTAAGTCTGGGTGGGAAACATGGAGGAACGAAGTAGAGCGTCGTAAGTTATCACTTATCATAGCTGCTGGAAGATAAGGTTTAAACAATACGAATTCTAATGGGATATCTGAAATTCCTTACAGTGAAAAGAAGGACCGGATATCTAGACTAGTAAGGAGTCTAGTCCGTCCTGTTACAGAAGAAGAGTTTATGTCAACAATAGAGAGCATTAAGCAACAATTAACGCAACATGAAAACAGAGTCTACGTGCAGAAGTCATTTGGACCTTTGTCGCTTACTCTCGCAGATGTCTTCAAAGGAGGTTTGTTCTTACAAGAATTATAGACAAAAAATCATAGGCATATTCCTACTGTAGATTCAGTTTTGTAATGCTGTCTTCACAGGTAACATTCCAAGTCAGTGGAGAGATCGAGGGTACAAAGGGCTGGTCTCAGTTCTAGTCTGTTTCGCTGAATCTATGGACCATGTTTCTAATCGACTCTTTGATTGGATGGTGGATCAGATCAAGAAAAACCTGAAGTCTCATTCTACCGTCGCCACTTTAAAAAATATATTGTTTGAGGTGAGCTTAATTGGTTTATTAAATTCATAGAAGTGTTCCATATTTTTACTTGTACTGATTCGAATCACTTTTAGCTTATCGAAGCTTTGAGTCCAACTCATGTCTCACAACTGGGGAGGACGCTTTACTCGTCAATCGAGGAGACGGACAACACAGCTGTGTTTAAGCTTCTTTCTAGCCTTATCGTAGCTTGCCTTGGCCGGTCGGATGAGTATCCGTACTTTCAGGTATGAGTTTAAGGAATAATTCGTTACGACTCTTCAAGGCATTGAATATTTATTTGTTATCATCAATTATACAGGATTTCGTCGATTTAGTTATTGGATGGATGGTAGATGAAACTGTGGTTGAAGATAACACTGAATTTTGCTCACAGCTGATTTTTATAATGCGCGACCATTTCATACACGACACCACATACGCAAGGACCCTATTAAATCAAATTCTTGAAGATATGGAAGCTGCTTTGAACAATTTTCTGACTAATTCAGTGACTGCTGCATTTAAAAGAATAGTTCTCCTTGGAAAGTAAGTTATTATTGGGACCTGGAATTATCGACTAAATCTTATGATTTCTCAATAACCGTTTTCGCTAATGCAGAGCGTACGTTTGCATCGTGAGCACAGAGTGCTATTCTGACAAAGTCTACCTGTCTGAAAGCACTGACAAGTTCGTCAGCATTACGTCCAAGTCATTAACCGAAGTCCCTCAAACCGAAGAGTTCCGGCATATGAGAGAAAGTTTGCTTTATCTTACCAACGAAAGCATTATACTTTCGCCTGGCCCAAGCGGGCTAGTTACCACTAACTTTATTAAGGTAAAAAGATGCTTAATTCTTAAAGTTTATGCCATAATAAAAAACAATTCCTGTATTAAAATCTTGTAGACTGAAATATCGTGGTTCAAAGTTCCATATGAATGGCAGCGTTGGCCATTAAACCTGCTGACGGATGTGTGGAATGGGATTTGTGCCTGGGTAGAAAATACTGTTTCTGTGACTCAAATTACTGACGATGACGCTTTGGACATGTGTCATTCTGTCATGTCAGTTGTGGATGAGATGATGTACCATACTTCTGGGGAACGAATTGCAATAACATTAGTGCAGGCGCTTTTCCGGAGTAGAAATGTCACGTTACTACAGAAAGTATATGAATGGCATAGACTGAAGGTCGCCTACGGGTCCGACAAGAAAGTGCTGATGTTTATCGTAGCTGGACTATCGGATATAGGTGTGTAATACTTTTGGCTTCCGACTTACTTATCTATATTTTGTGCATTTAGCAATAGTGTATTTTATATTTTGTATTTTCAGCCGTCAACAGAAGTGGGGCTATTTTATCACTTTATGCTCTTGATCCAACTATCACCCAATTTCTCCTAAGTTTAGCCACGCAAGAGAACATAGATTTTGAAGTCAAATTGTGTGTCGTGAAGTTGCTTCGAAGTCATTGCATAGTTCATTCCCACTTCCTGTCAAGCTTAGCGAAGGCCGAAGCTTTTGGAGGAGACTCACCTGCACCTGGAATCAAAGTCTTACCACCTCTCATGGACTACTGGATTCACGAATTAAGAAATTCAGAAGAAGATGACGAGAAATTACATCAGTTAGAATTGTGGGACTGGTTAGAAGATTTTTTGAAAATGGCAGCGTCGTCCTCTTATGCACATCTGCTCCACCAAATCAAGACCGAGTTTTTTCCTTCTTTGATAAACATACTATTTTTCAAAGCGCGGAATGGGAAAAGCCAGGTGTCGCAAAAACTTCTGTTGCTATTCACCATGAACTCTAATTTTTTGAATATTGTAAGATTATTATTATTGTATGACACAAATTGTTTTCAACTGCTAGGAGAATGAAATCTTATGTTTGTTTTTAGGAAGGAATCAAATCTCACATTGAAACGGAGTGTGTGAAGGTCCTTGAGTCCAGTCCAATTCGGGAAAGCAAATTATTTGTGTTCGAGGTTTTGAAAAATGTGAGAGATATCGACGGACTGACGAAAAATATAGAAGCAGAAATATCCCAAAATGTTGACGATACTGAAACTGAATACTTGACACCTACTGAATTTAACACGTTCCTGTATTATCTGCTGTCTTCAGAGGAACCAACTTGTGTTAGGAAATTTCGCGGTATGGTTCCTGCGGCTGTGTCTTATTTGATTCGAAGTAAACTGAAGACTCAACTCGGAAAGCCTCAAGATCTGTTTGGTCATATTCAAGCGATTTTGAAACGGAAAGTTTGTCACAAGTGGAAATTAGAGTTTGTGTATGAACTGGAAAAGGCGTTTCAATGGCTAATCAATGGCAGTTCGCTGAAGGACTATTCCATTTCACAGGTAGAGTATAGCTGAAAGTAGACGTATTCGTGTTGTTTGGGATTGGGATTGACTGGATGTACTTTATTTTCATTAGCAACTGCAGTCCTTCTATTTAACTAACAAAGGGCCTTGCATGGAGTGGCTGAAAAGAATTAGGACCGACCTGTTTGAAAGAGGAATTGACTGCAAAGAATACGCTATGGCGTACTACAATGCTTCAAAAGGAGAAAACACTTCTAAAGCGTCAGTAGCGTTGTTCGAACTGCACGGTAAGTGTGATTTAAGCATACTTTCTAGCGTGATTCCTCGATCTGCTGTTGATTGAATAGTGCTCTGATTGATTATTTTATATCTTCAGATACCGAAGGCATTAAAGGTCTCGAAAATAGAGCAGCTTGGTTGTATTTGGAAGGAAATTTTGAAGAAGCCATGAATGTCCTAAAGCAAGAGTCATTAGAAGAAAATCCACTGAAAAGTTGCATAGAAGAGCGGGCTACGTTAATCCTTTCGTCGCATTTGAGAAGACCAGACTTATTAGAGCCATTGGAAGAAGTATTAGGAAGAGATTCTCTCTCAAAATGCCTGTTGTTGATTGATGCTAAAACTAACGTTAAGCTGCTCAACGATGAGCAGATGAGTTTGTGGGACCTTCTTACTCTTTGTCATCGATCACCGTATGTTTTTCTGATAGATCACTAATAATACTTTTAGTAGTTATATTATAAAGCAGCACTCGTCACGTATTTTGTTAATTTTGTGTTTAACCTTTTCAGAAGTGAAGATAGTTTCAGAGAAAAACTGGAACAAGCTACTGCTCAAAGAATGCTGACTCAAGGAAATCTTGAATTTGTTCGTGAATGGTTAGCCTTAAAAGGAATCGACTGGAAAATGATCCGCAGTAAGAAACAATTCCAAAATCCGGAGTTTGTCGAAACGCATCGAAATCTTTTGCAGATGACTGCCGACCTTTGTCTTGCAAAGAAAGAGTCAGAAGTAGCAGCTTCGATTTTCAAAAACCTACTAGAAGAAATAGACAGTCAAGATAGGAGAGCTGAACTAATACTGAAACTCGTAACTACACTACGAGCCTTCCCCGAAGAAAGTAGTTTACGAGAAATTGCATCAAATCTCTTCGAAAACGGAGACAAAGCGAATCTAGAAGTTTTGTATGAGAAGGCACTCCACTTGTATCCGTCGTTGAATTCTGGATGGCTTGAATTTGGAGATTTCAATTATGACCATCCTGATGTAAGTTACAGATTAAACTTCCTATAAAATGCGTCATTATTTCCTTTTGACTGGTAAATGATTCCTTCTAGTGGGACTCACAGGAAAGTCAAAGTAAGAAAAAGCTAGCTATCGAGTGTTATTCGCACTTTCTTCGTTTAGAAGGGATTAATGGAGGAGATGACCTTGCTAGCAAAAAGGGAGTGACAACCTTGGTTATCAGTCGATTACTAAAACTATTTAAGGAAGGATTCTATTTCGACCCAACGGAAGTTATTATCAGTCCACACTGGATTGATTTTATTCCTGAGGTTTCTCAGATTCCGGAACTGAGGATTTACTTAGTACGCCGATTTCCACGGGAAGCGTCATTTGCTATGCTTTCATTGGATTCTACCAGCTTTGACATTCTTCCTCCAACAAAGCGGAAGAGTAAGCGCATTATCAAAGCTTCTTGCATTTCCGTTGATTGCTTCGATGATAATTAAATACAATTATGTTGCTAGATATATTCGACTCTTCTGCGTATACCGTCGTGGAGATAAGTGATGAGCCCTGGTCCATGCCTTCTTCAGGAATGGGGAATATGGACAGTTATGAATGTCGCTCAGAACTTCATATTCCTGATAAACTAAAAGTGTTTGCAAGAGAGCTACTTAGAATTGGAACGTCCTCCGAAGAAATGTGGGGATGGAATTTACAGCGGATTCTGGTTGATTGGAACAAGCGAGTTAATTCACTTAAGCGAGACATGGCTCGTGACCCTGACCCGGCTAAAATTAAAGCCTACGTGGAACCGGTAATTTTACTTAACTTAGTTGTATGTATGACTATGAGATAAGATGTTTCGGAATGATTTGCAAGTATTAAAATATCACCTTTCTCTGCGAATCAGGTCCGGGTTTATCTGGAAGATTTGTGGGAATGGAGCACCACAAAGTGTGGAAGTCCAGCGGAACTTGAGTTTATACAGAGAACAAAGATAACTTTACCAAAAATGATAGAATCTATAGGAAACTGTACGTCTGTGGATGCACTCACAACTTCTTTTGATCGTCTCCTCTTGTTCGCTGACACTTTCGCCTCGCACTTGACATACAAATGCTCTTTACGGCATATGTCTCCACGGTTGGCAGACATGACAGACAATAACAATTCATTGAACCAAATGAACGGAATTCTTACTATTCCTGGAATGCCTCCAGAAGTTACCGTTGAAGTTGTGGAAGGAACGGTGTACTCTTTAGCCACAAAAACTCGACCCAAGAAAATTCGTCTCAGAGGCTCTGATGGAAAGAAATACGAATATCTTGTCAAAGGAAATGAAAATTTGAGTATTGATGCAGCTGTCATGCAGTGTTTTACTCTTATTGACAAAGTTCTCGGTATTCAGCTGTGTCGTTACGCTATAACACCTTTAGGTGAGTTTGATTTGTAGATTTATAGTTTGCGTTAGTGTACGTAATGCGTGTACGTAAGTAATACATGAATTATTTAATATTTTTTAGGGAAGCGCGGAGGTCTCATTAGGATGGTAGAAAAAGCCGTTCCTGTTTTTCAAGTGTACAAGAAATATCTGCAAAAAAAGAACTGTGCTGAAAGAACGTCAGAAATGTTTTGGAGAAGAATGGATTCCGTAGGGGCCGTCGATAGGAGTAAAGTAGATCTTCTCAAACAGGTCTTCAGCTTGTTGGAATCTGAAACTCCGAAAGACTTAATATCGAGGGAGCTTTATTTAAGTGCCAATGACCATATGGAATGGTTCTCGTCAACAAGAACATTTACTAGAAGCTGTGGCGAAAGCTCTGCAGTTGGTTTTGTTTTGGGAATAGGAGATCGACATTTGGACAATATGCTAGTAGACTTATCAACTGGGAGGCTTATCCATGTAGATTTTAGCTTAATGTTCAATAAAGGCAGTTCTCTCGCTGTACCTGAATGCGTTCCCTTCAGACTGACTCAAAATTTAATAGACGGATTGCAATTTCCAGGCCCAGAGGTAAGTTAAAAACAGCTACCTGCTATATTTATCGCTCGTTAAATCTGTTTCTTTTAATTATTTTTCTCACCGTTACAGGGGGCCTTTTCGGTGTACCTGGAACAGTCACTGCAGAAGTTGACAATGGAGGAAGAGTTTCTTCTATTTTGTGCAAACACAATTGCCTTTGCTTGCCAATTAGACGAAGACGCTTACGTCAATCCCGAACTGATTCGTAGAGTAGAAGTGAAATCTGCCTACGCAATATTGAAATTCCGATTTAGCAACATCTGGAAATCTGCTCAAGCTGTTATGTAAGTGAAGAATAATTAACGGTTTTGTATATAGAAATGATTAGACTCAGATTGTATCCTGTATTAATCCCCTTAATTGTAACTATTGCAGGGAAGAAATCAAAAGCTTGAACATACAGCTTGATATGCAAATACAAAGTGTACGAGACTGGGAAATTCTAATCAATACATGTGAAAGTAACATTGAAAAATTAACAGTAGCACTAGGAACTGTGAAAGAGTGCCAAAATGATACCATGCAGTTGGCGGACTTAAGGAGTCGTTGCATAAATCGTGGTTCAGTCTGCAGCATGGAAGATATCCAGGATACTGAGTCAACGCTTGTGTATTTAATGGAAAACTTTGTCCGAAAATCTGTTTTAACTGAAAACAACCTTCAGTGGTCTATGTCAATGGACAAAGTCATCTCTAGGTAAGTCACTGGAGTAGTAGTGCAATGAGTTCTATATTCAGTATATTCTCGTCATGACTCAAGAACCATTATATTCTTATTTCCTCTTCGTGTTTCTTTTGTAGTCAACTTCAAGCTGAAGTACAAACCAAGTTCAGCCTTTCTGAAGAACTTGGTAGACTTCGCAAACAAGAATCAGAGATACTCACTAGACTGCAAAGAAGGATTAATCGCTGGAGACGAATGCTGGCGAATCTCGACCCGCTAATGAATTTCATAGTTTCCTCAGAGCAGTCGTGCAACACAGAAAGTAGTCTGGTGCCTTTAGTTACTGGGTACTGGAATCCACTTAGTCACTTTTGGCTTCAATCACCCCTACAACAGTTATTGAATAATCGCTCACAATTCGAAGCTGCTTTCTGTAAGTTCAAAGAGACATGTCAAAGTCAAGGAGGTATTTATTGCCAAGTAAAATTACTTATGTTTCTACTGGGTTCATTACAGGCATGGTCAACGAAACAATGTTAATCTTGGAACCATTTATAAATGAACAAGATCAATGGGACCACCCTCCACAGCACGACAATCTAAAAGATGACTTAATTTGTCCTAGTAAAATTAAATATCTTGTAGATGCTACCAAAAAGAAACTTTGCGGTTTCAATACTAACTACACGGTAAGCAGTTCTGTTTGAAACTTGTTGTTGGCCGAAATCCGCATGAAATTATTCAATTTTGTGTAATAACTACAGGTGAAGAACTTGGTTGAAGAAGCAACATCAGTAGACAACTTGTGCAAGATGTACGAAGGTTGGACTCCATGGGTGTAACGCGCTCGACTATTTTGTGATACTTACATTATTTATTCGATTATACAATTCATCTAACGTTCTTTCACAATTTTTCTTATCAACGAAATGTACTATAATGCAATTCCCTATAATAGTTAGTTAGGGAATAAACATGGTTTCCTAAAAGTTCTCAGGCGTCGACAGGTGTTTATTACAATTTATTACAATTTACTTCTTTGGTTGAGCATTGGGCTCCAATTGGATTTCTTCTGTTGACACGTTCTCGCCTTGCCTAAATTGTGGAAATTGTTCCCAAGGACTAGATAAGTCGAATTTCCTAAACTCTTGCGCAAGTTCGACAGGTTCAACTACTACTCTCTTTTGCTCATCGTCGTATCGAACCTAGTTAAACAAACACGACAATTTGATTATCAAAATACACTGAACACTTAACGCTGTTGGAGAGAATTCATCTACATACCTCAACGTAACCAGTGAGAGGAAAGTCTCGTCGCTGAGGATGTCCTTCAAATCCGTAGTCAGTAAGAATTCGCCTCAAGTCAGGATGGTTAGCAAAGAAAACTCCATACATGTCCCAAATCTCTCGTTCGTACCAATTCGCTGCTCGGTGAACTTCAATCGCTGAATCAATTGGAGATAACTCATCTGTGTACGTTTTTACCCGAATTCGGCTGTTGAATCGCAATGACAGCAAGTTGTAAATGATCTAGACCAAACATAAACACTCATTGATACAACTTGCTCTGGTTGCTCTAATTTAAAAAATCTGTACGAGACCACATCTAGATAGAGTCAGCACCTCAAATCTGTACGGCCTCGCTGGTACATCCATCCCTCCAATATCCGCCACGTTAGTGAACTGACACTGATGATGATCCTTCAGAAACTGCAAAGTAGGAACAACTCCTTCCGGTGCGATGAGAACTTCCAATTCATCTCCGCAAGCGAGCTGCACCTTCTGAACGTACTTGGGAAGACACTCTGCCACGTATTTCCCGAACTCAATGAGGCTTTGACGCTGCACTTGATCGACTTTCCTTACAGCCGCTGTTTAGAAATTATAAATCAATAATAGTATCCATTGATCCATTCTCTATTGTTTTCAATTGTAACTTCGTCCTTTCAAACTTACGTCTAGTTTCAGGAGGCGGTGGTGGTGGAGTCGCAGCAGCATCTGCAAACAACCTGGAACTTGCTGCCGACTGCATTCCGAAGTTTCCTGAAAAAGCACAATTTAGTATTTTAATAAAGCATATTTTCAAAATAATCAAAGGTATTTATTAAAATTTCTGTATTATGTAAAACTGTCAACAAACCTTTGCTTGCCAAGGATGTAGCTAAACGTCGAATCCAAACGGACGCCATTCTCCTTCTACGATCAGAAACGTAACAAAAATTTTCGACAAGTGTTCCGTTTTCGACCGGAACCCTTCAGAACAAGGTTTGATTATATTTTGGTGGAGCACGTAGAAAAGACGACTAGAAGACCAGTCAATATGTGCGGGGCGAAATGCGGGAAGTCACGTTTAGTGAAACGCGGGAAAGGAAGGAATTTATTCAACAGTGAAGATGTTGACGTGGATGTTGGTAGCGGCAGGTCTCCTGACCTTTGCCCCTCACAGCGCTCTCAGTCATGACCAGACGATCAGCACGCGACTTGTCGCCCCTTGGTCCTCTACCCCCATTCTCGATGAGGCCGCGGAATTCATGGCCGATGTCTCCAGGTCCGTCTACTGGGCCTTTGTCGAAGGACTCTGGGATCGCATGGACCATTTTCCCCCTCCCACCAGCGGTAAGACCCCCATGACCTCCAATTTCCCCCTTGTATGTGACCTATGACCTTGAAGACTTTATATTCGTGTCGCAGATGAAATGGCAGGAGACTTGGCTGCTGTCGTGGCCTTCAACTTGATCCCTTCGTCGAAATTGCGGATGATGGAGTGGGCCCTTAGTTCAAGAGCTTATTCACCCCGAGTATTGAGTTTACAACAGGTAAGCCCTTAATTAGTTAAATACGCACTAATCATAAAATCCATATGGAATTAACCTGAGTGTATGTTGACGCACGCAGTTGGCACCAGACTCCATTCCACCCACGTGTGATGAGACATTTGTCGTCGTAAATGGAAAGATTTTATGCGATGTTGAAGAGCTGGAGACGATTCTAAAGGGTATCAGAGCAGGTGGAATAGTCGATTCCGGTGAAGGGCCTGTTATGACTGAAAGTGACCATAAGTACCCTTCCTTAATCTGGTCACAATTGGAAACAACACTAGTACCAGTTATTGTACTGCATGGACAGTTAACTAGCATCAAAACAAGAACGCTGCATAATATTCTCAAGTAAATTCTAAAGACTATCTATTTTTGGTGGTGCATTAACGAATCCATGCTTTGCTTATTTATTGCAGAACTGGTGGACACAGTTGGGGATACATATTTAGACCGTACACTCCCAAGAAGCTGATGAGCCCAAATAAACTACTATTATCTGGCTATGCAATTGAGTTGCAATTTAAATCTCAGGAATACAAAGCTCAGGATGATTCTAATGTCAACAGCGGTCAGTGACGCACTTAAAAAAGTCAGCAGAGATTATTTGGTACGGCTGGTGCAGCAAATAAATATTCTTGATTCATTTACAGAGGATACTGGAGAAGTTGGAGGCTTTCTGTTTAATCGACTGCACGAGCTTCATCCTGACGCTGGAGAATCCTTGGAAAAACTTCAGAATCACTTAGCCGCTTCGAAATCAAAGAAGTCTGAGTTCGAGGCTTTGAAAGCGTGGCAAGTACAGGAACTTGGGCTTCAGGCCTCCCACTTTGTGACTCTACAGGAGGACTTCCTCGGCGGACTGCTGGATGTGTCAGGAAACTTTCCCTCACGTGCAGCCGGATTGAGCTCTGTTAAAGTTCCTGCTGACTTCAAACGGGCAGTTGCTTTCAATCAACGACTGTTGAGCTCTCAGTTCAATCTAGATGAAGGTGAAGGTGCATTTTTTCTTCAAGGGAGCTTTGTGGACCCTGATTCCCTAGATTTGTTCACCTTCATGGATAGCATAAAGGTTAGTTGAAAGCAAAATGTTATGTCTTGTTCAGCATGTTCATGAAAAGCAGGAACGTATTCAACAAAGATGCAGTAAAATCAATTATCTATCTCCTATTTGGGTGTATGGATTCCTCATGTTACATTTTTCCCAATCATTCATGTCTTAAATTTCGGTCATCTATTTGATTAGGTGGAGTTAGAATTCATGGACCTTCTTCGAAGCCTTCGAAGTGACAAAGGGGATTTGAACAAAGATGAAGTATCAAAGATTCTGGCTCTTGGAACTAAGACATCCGCAGAACCTGAACTTGCACTTGATCTTAGGGACTCTTCCATATTTTGGATTAATGATTTGGAAAAGGATGAAGAGTACGAAGACTGGCCGGACGATCTCACCCAACTGTTTTTCCGGATGGGAGGAATTATGTTACGCCCAGTACGAAGAAATGTCTTCAATCTTGTGATAACCTTAGACCCTTCAGACAACACCAACTGCGCAGGCCTTCTCAAAATGCTACAGTCGTTTATGGCACACAAATCCCCTGTGCGTATTGGCGTCGTTTTTTCGGCTCCTTCGGAAAAAACTGATCAAACCGAAATCGTTCGGCGAATTTTGAATTACGCTGTTACCGAAGGCAAAACTCGTCAAGTGTTCAACGATATTGTTCAGGTAAAAAGATTCAGCACAATTTTGGATTTGAACCTGTATTTTTAATACCTGCTGTGATCCATTTTGCAGGCTTATTCCACAGATGGCTTCGCCAAATTAGAAACCAAGTATGCAGAGAAAGCCACCGATGAATATGACTTCGGTGAAGGCCTTGCAGTCGAATTCGTGAGAAGAAGTGGTCGTGGTGTTCCAGCAGCTTTCCTCAACGGTGTTCCTCTGAAGTGGGACTCTGTTGATGATTTTGAAGAAGTTGTGCTGAACCAACTTCTTCGGGAGGCTCAAAGCGTTCAAATCGACGCTTACAACGGACGAGTTAATGAAAACACTGATATTTTTGAATATCTGATGAACAAACCGAACGTCCAGACTCGACTCAATGACAAAATTCTAGATGTTTCCAATTCTAAATGGGTATCGTTTGGTACAGAAGTTTGGGAACCCGAAAAACATCTCCAGAATGATATGGCTAAACTTGCTTCTACGATGAGTTATTTAGTACCAACCGGCAAAAGGAAAAGTCCAATCACTACAACAGTATGGATGTTTGCAGACTCTGAGAAAGAAGACGGAAGACGTTTCCTGTTGCAGGCTCTTGAATTCTTGTCTGAATCGGCGGTGCATTCTCGAGTGTCTTTCATTCCAACAAGCAAAGAGTTATCACCAGCAGGTCGAGCATTGGGGAAGGCATTTGAAGCTGGAGATGCCAAAGAAGCCAAGAAAGTCCTTGAAAGTTGGAGCTCTTCAGGGGATAAGGTACTTCCGTTAAACAAGATTTGATTTCGAAATGAGGGAACGGATATGATTAATATTAATGATACTTTTTTCCCTAGTCGGTCAATGAAGTTGGCATAAAATTCATGGAAATCTTGGAAATGGGTGAAAGCAGCAAAGGAGTTGTGGTGAATGGAAGGTTGATTGGACCATTAGAATCATCTGAAACCTTTGAAATCGGAGATTGGTCTTTGATCGAAAAGTTCTCTCATGACTCGTGTCCTAAACATCTCAGTGAGTTGATCATTGATCATACCTTTCTGCAGACTGAAAAATCAAGCATGCTAAACTAAACTGAATCAATTTATTTAATGCTACGTAGTTCACTCAGGAGTTACTGACTCAGATGACTGGGATGCTGACTCCATGATGCGATTGTGCGCAGCCTTATCGAACCCTTCTTTCAAGAAAAGTTCAAAACGATTCACGCTTCCAGATTTCCAAAGCGCTTTTACAATCCCAACTGACAGAACAAGCAGTCCCTTTGACGTTGATCTCACAGCAGTCATAGATCCAGCCTCGCGACATGCCCACAAAATGGCAGCAATATTATCGGCTGTCGAAGAAACTGTTGGACAATGGGTCAAAATTCAAGTTCTTTTCAATCCTCCTAGCAAACACTCCGAATTGCCCTTGAAGTCATACTTCAGATTTGTCGCCGGACACAAAGCAGAGGAAACTGTGATCTTTGAAAATCTTCCTCGCGATCCTCTTTTCACCCAAAACATCTACGCCCCAGACAATTGGATGGTAGAAGTTGTAAAGTGCGACAAAGATTTGGACAACATACGTCTCTCCGACCAAGGATCGCAGAGCGTAGAGAGCGAGTACGAGTTAGAGTACCTGCTGGTCGAAGGACACTGCTTAGAAATGAAGACTGGATCGCCGCCAAGAGGACTTCAGTTCACTTTAACTCCTCAAAACTCAAGTATGTTAAAGCTTGCGACAAAATGAATTTTTTTACTTGCTAAATAAATGACATAATTTAAATTCTAATCTTCCTATTTAGATGTCAAGGCGTCCGAAACAATAGTTATGGCCAATCTTGGATATTTCCAACTAAAATCTAGTCCCGGCCTTTGGACTCTTGGCTTACGAGACGGACCGTCGAAGGAAATTTTTGGATTGGAAACACACAACAATAAACCTGTGATTGTCAACTCTTTCCAATCGATTGTACTCAAGGTGAAAGTGAAACGGAACCCTGGAAAGGAAAGTGCTTCTCTATTGGAAAGCGAAGAAGAGTCTCAGCAAGGTAAATTTTTATAATTGGAATAAAAAATCATAATCTAATACGTAACAGTAACAACACAATCTTTTGTCACAGGATGGTTCAATTTTGGAACTGGCTCAAAGAATGAAGAGAAAGAAGAGACTTTAAATGTTTTCTCTGTTGCGTCTGGACATTTGTATGAAAGATTGTTGAAGATCATGATGCTCAGTGTTATGAAGAACACCAAGTAAAAACTTGAAATCCAAATTCTATACTGTAACTAAAATGAACACGTTTTGAATTACTACTTCATGTTTACAGATCCAAAGTAAAGTTCTGGTTCTTGAAGAATTACTTGAGTCCCACACTTAAAGACATTCTACCCAAGATGGCTGAAGAATATGGATTTGAATACGAATTAGTTCACTATCACTGGCCCCGTTGGCTTAATCCTCAACGAGAAAAGCAGAGAATTATCTGGGGATACAAGATTCTTTTCTTGGATGTATTGTTTCCGTTGTCTTTGAAAAAGATCGTTTTTATCGATGCTGATCTTGTTGTAAGGACGGACTTGAAAGAGCTGTTTGAACTTGATCTTGAAGGTATGTTCTTATTTTTCGATCATATTCGAATGTTTGCGATTGATTACTAACTTGAATTTCTGTCCCTTGATCAGGTAATCCGTATGGATACACTCCTTTCTGCGACTCCAGAACTGAAATGGATGGTTTCCGATTTTGGAAGCAAGGATATTGGAAATCTCATCTAGGAAGAAGGAGATATCATATTTCTGCTTTGTAAGCTTTATATTGTCATTTTGAAACATTAAGCTGACAATTTGTTACGCAATACAAGCATCTGATCCTATGTTGTCTTTACTAACAGGTACGTAGTTGACCTACTGCGATTCAGAAAAATAGCTGCAGGAGATCGACTTCGAGGTCAATATCAAGCACTTAGCCAAGACCCTAACTCCTTATCCAATCTCGATCAAGTATGTCACTGCTTCTTCTGGTCTCTAAGTCAATTTCTAGTAATTATATTCCTCTTTCAGGATTTACCAAACAACATGATACATCAAGTAGGCATAAAAAGTCTCCCTCAAGAATGGTTGTGGTGTGAAACATGGTGCGACGAGTCCTCTAAGAAGAATGCCAAGGCCATAGATTTGGTAAGCATTAAAAATTAAGATGTGTATTATCTCCATCGACTCTATCTCTTCATTATTTTTCTACAACTGAAAACTCATGGTCTATTTTTACAGTGCAATAATCCTCAAACAAAAGAGCCTAAGCTTGATGCAGCGCAAAGAATAGTTCCAGAATGGAAAGACTACGACACAGAAATCAGGAACTTTCAAGCTCGAGTTCGAGCACAAGAAGACACTTCCACGAAAAAAGGACAGGAAGATCAACATACTGAATTGTGATAAAAGTATTTATTCTTAAACTTCGTAAATTCAAGTTATTTACACTATTAGCTGAAATTTCAAGGGAATAATTTGATATTTATTCGTACAAATTGTAAATTTTAAACTCAGCGATATTCTGTTATTAATGCCTATACATAAATACTGACTGTATACATACTTCTCCTTCATTCGCTTTGTATAACGACGGTACTTTCCATGATGTTGTGTTAGAGTCAATAAATACGGCTACGCGTATTTAACTAAACCACATTTGCTATAACAAAGCACTTAATTATTTTGCATCCACAATCATTAGCAAATGCTTTGGCAAACTTGCCAACTTGCTGTTTTGTAAAACCCGAATTCATAAGGAAGTGGGGCGAAATGCAAAAAAGAACTTGATTTTGGTTTTGAGTTGTAGCCTTCAGCATCTGTCAACTCAAAACTCGGATAGGGAGGAATTCACTTCTGGTCAGATGCTTCACTTTCATCATGATTTTTAATTTAAATCCAAAACACTGAAACTATTCTCTTGAACGTTACCTGAACAATTCAGCACTTGTTAAGATGGCCACACCCACAGCAGCTCCGGATATTCAAACTAAATACGCAAAACTTGCTACGGAATATTCGAAGGTAAGTAGTCTACCGTATTTCAAATGTTATTAAAAAGTAAATTGGATTTTAAACTTCAATTTAAAATAACTACAATTTGTTTTAAGGTACGTGCTCAAGTTGGTGTGCTCAAGAAGGCAGTACTAGACGAGCAAAGTAAGAATGGGGAACTTACGGAGGCACTGCAAGGGAAGGACCAGTCCCTGAGAAAATTGGAACAGGAATCAGATAGTCTTACATTCAGAAATAAACAATTAGAGAAACGGATTGAAGTGCTACAGACAGAATTAAACACAGTTGAAGCCAAACTCTCCAAGTCGAAAGGTAGAAAAGGTGACATTCAACCTCCAGGTGGAGATCCTCATCAATCTATTTCCTCAGGGAACTTCGACTACGAGCTTTTGTCGAAAATTGAAGAGAATGTCAGGTTGCAGCAGCAAGTGAGTTGGAACCTGATAATTGCTTCATTATTTTCTTATGGCGCATTGTAATTTGAAAGAACTTTGCAGCTGGCCGTGTTGGAGGAGACCACAAGGGATGAGATCAACTTGCTGAAAGCGCAGCTGGAGTCCAAAGAGAATGAAGAAACGCACAAGGAACTTATTTTGGTAAATCAAAGCTATATTTTATAAATCAATCAACTAATCTCAAATTCTAAAATGTCTTTTTTCATTTCTGCAGAGCGAGTTGACTTCGTTGAAGTCAGAAAACCAAAGCTTGAACTTCGCCTTACAGAATAGTTTGGATGAAATAGAAGCATACAAGGAACAAGTGAATCAGCTACGGGAAAAGATTTCTAAGTGCGACGATCAATCCTCTGGAAATGGAAGAGGAATCAAGGAAAGCCCGAGCGCAAGAAGTCTCACCCAACTGGGAGACGAAAGGGGGGATTCCGGCGACGATGCTCCCATTGATTTGTTGGACAAACTCCAGTCCTCCGAACAGCAGAAGGAGCATTGGAGTTTGGAGTATCAACTCCTTAAAATGAAATACGATAGAATTTTAAAGGTAAGTTTGCCATTTAAGAATTTGGTACATTATTCATTATGTAGTGCATAATTCATTTTTTTAAATTCTAGAAATGGGAGGAGTGTAAAGAAACAGTTAGAAGCCTTGGGAGGGAGGATCTTCTGCAGGCCGGATCTTCCGAACTCGCTACTCCCATCTCAGAAAACGTGAATTTTGTCGGGAGAATGACGGTCGTTTCCGAAAGTCCTAACGATGGACTTGCTGGCTTCGAAAAAGAACTGAAAGAGTTTATGATGAACAAAGTTAATGAATTAGTGTCTCTTTTGCAGTACGCTGATTCTCGTGCAGTGCACTTTTACAGAGAGGTAATTGCACTATATAGATTCAAAACTGTAGAACATAATCTCCTTATGACGCCAATTAACGCTGCTATGAACTTGCAGAACAAATCTATGGAGTCTCTTTTACGAATTTCCAACGTCAGAAACGAAAGACTCCTCGCAGAAATTGAATCTCAAAAAGGAAAGGAGTCCGAACTGAAAGAAGAGTTGGACCTGACCAAGCAGAATTATGAGAGTCAACTCACACAGTTTGCTGAACATTTAGCAAATCTCAACGATAAAATAGCAGAAAAACAAGAATGCATTATAGAACTACAGGCAATTATCAAATCTATGAAAAAGTAAAGCAGCATTTCCTAATATTTTTACCTGAATTGTGAATGAATTTTCTTAATTACTTGTTTATTTATTATCATTATGCACTCGTCACTTATCCATACTTCGCAGTGCATCACTCATCGGCTGTTTTTGTCTGAGGATGTTTTTAGGCACATCTGTTTTAATTTCTAATTTGTTATTGCGAGCAGTGATGAGCTTGGAATTAGAATCGATATCTGTCTTTCTGTCTTGTCATGAATTTTTATGAGTCCCATTGAACTCGATCTGCATACCGGCAAGCCGAAGGCTTTAATGCTCCTATCAAACTCATATGTCTAACTTAATCTATCTCTTAAATACGCCCCCACACGCATGTAAAGTAACTTTCCGTCCTTACATTTACATACGCAGTGTATCTCCACACTCCACTATGTTTTTCGTAGTAATAAAGTTCGTACAAAAATAACTCAAGTAGCAATAAGTAAATTAAGTTGGTCATCTCGTCATCATCGTCGTCGGTAATATCAGAGGCGGAAATGGAGAAGGAGCATTCACAAATCCGCAACCGCAAGAACCCGGATCCCAAATCCGGGAAGATTTTTAGCGTGAAATATTCACGAGTGATTTCGCGAGATGAAAACATGTGCTTAGAGCAAATCGAGCAAATCACAAATCAGCGAGTCCTTAAAAGTGCTCACTTCCTGTAAACCAGCTGTTCCAAGAAGAAACCCTTTCCAAGCAAAAAAATACCTTCCAGGAGGAAAGTGGAGTGCAGTGCTTCAAGGTAGGTACCATTTCATTCCGAGTTCCATTCTCTTGGATCTCAGTTTCATACTTGGAACTCATTCGTTTGTATCAACAAGTATACCTCCTCCAGTGTGACCTCATTTCCAGTACCCGGTGACTCCCTTTCCCTTCCTTTCCTTTATGGGCCTTTGGGATAATTGCATTCGTAATTAATCTTCCCAAGGGAAAATGTCCTGTAGTGTTAAGTGGGTAAGTCTATTTTTACTCTTTCTACTCTTCCAGCAAAATATTTGTTATCCGATTATGTCATTAATATTCAGAAGTCCCTATAGTCTTCATACTTCATGTACAGTCCATGTGCCCATCTCATGCATACGAGCAAATTATCCATTATCCCCGACATTTGATTGTCATCTAGACTCATCTATAGATATTAAATGCCTCATGTATACATGTCATTCCTTCAAACAGACACGCGAGGAGTGTACACCATAGACATATATACAAACTGTATACACACCAAGACTCTAGCTATAATACTTAATCAGCAGAGCTAGGAGCAGTACAACCAGATAAGAGAAAGATTGGTACAGAAAAATGGTAATTTAATCCGCGTCATTTATTTATTAAAGCCGGTGAGACTCCCAGTTAATCCCAGTAGGAAGCTACCAACACACAAACAGGTTGGATGACTTAAATGAACGAAAAACGAGTCATTCTTCGGAATCTGGAAGCATATCAAAATCACAGGTATGATTTCCATTCGTAATCCGTGTAGTCTTCTTGTCTGACAGAACAATAATTATTTTTCTTTCAAACAACTCTCACTCTTCCGTGAGGTCACAATCACACAAAGTCACAATTTGCAATTAAAAAACGAGTTTTAACCCAAGTGAATCGGATTGATAATACGACGAGCTCATTCAGAGAAGTGACTTGTCTCAAAATAACTTCATTTCTGGGACAAACAGACGAGATCATGAAGATGAAATGAGACAGGTTCATTTCCATTGTTGAACACCCACCAGTCATCTTTTTTCTTTTAATTCATCTCACAGTCTCCATTCACACTTGTTCACTTGCTTTCTAACGGTTGTTACTGGTACAGTAGTTTGTTCATGTGAAGTGTACTCCTAAATCCCTAAATTCTGTCAATTCCCATTTTTTCCCAAACTTCAGCCAGGGTTTCCCTCAGGAAGACTTAAGTCTACTTGTTCTATTAAGTACACCATCTTACAATCACCCATCTTTCTTTTCTCTATTCGTTGCAGAGACAATTTAAATGCAACAAAGCTTATCAAGCCTGTGACCTGTGAAAATTGACTGGGCCAGCGGCCAATATAACAAGCTAACAGTACCTGTGCATCAACCAACAGTGCCATGGATGACCCTTGGGATCCGTCGCTCCAGGTCACTTTTACGCAAGCATTTAGAAACATATCAATCATAGTATAATTTAATTTTGTGAAGTTAAAATCTTCTTTTTTTTAAATCTTCAGTCCCAAGGCGCAGGAATCCTTTTGATGAACGAGGAAAATGACAACCGTCCTTACAATGACATCGTTCTGGATGAAATGACTTCGAGGTTGTATTAAAATTACAATCCACTGAATCTGTGATTAAGATTGCGACCACTAAACGAATGACCACGTCTTAATGTACCCCATAAAAGCCATCCTTAAGTAAAATCCGATGTGCTGTACTTTCAGGGACCACGGAGCAGGACCTCCTGGTGAAGGTGAAACCACCCCAGAAGAAGCCTATCAAAATCGTTACCTCCGTACAACTCGTGATGATAACGACGAGCTGCGAAATCTGGTTGGATCCGCTCCGCCTGTAATCTCATCCAGTCCTGTCAAGAAGGTCCAGTTCGAGCTTGGAGGTCAGTCACAGTCACTTAAACTATGATACTTTCTGTTCTCCGATAAGCCGGCGTGGTTGTTCCTATTGAACTTAAGATAACTCATCTTGAACAGTCCGGAATTGCATTTGCATTCATCATCGTCATCATTCAGCATGACACACACCACCACACCACACATTCTTATCTCTGAAACTTAATACACAATTACACAAACATAAAAATAACCCTTACTATATAAACTATATACCAAACTACTTATATCAGTTTCTGCTTCTTCTGCAAATTAAAATAACTCGCAGTGATTCAGCAAAACTTTTTCTTTCCTATTTTCATAGCCCATTAAATCCACATGATCATTATTATTGCATGCCACTCAATTACTCAATTACCCAAACGAGTATTACTTTATTAATGAACACGAATGCCAATATTGCCAGCGCACTGTACTGTCAGAGCATGTAATTCGTTCTCGAAGATACTCGGATAATATTATTATGTTTGATGTTTGTATAATTCCCAGTCTGATAGCGTCAATAAGCGACAACCCGAAATGCTTGTTTAGTAGATAAACCAATAACAAAAACATTAATCGAGTATCATGCGTATAACAGTTAGATAAGCATGAAAGCTAATAAATATCAACAAATCCGTCAATAACTATGAATAAACTATCGAACCAAGTATCGCACCAGAATGTGTGGCTCTCTTAAATCAATTCACTTTGTTTGCAATTTGAAGAAGAGATACAGAATGTACTACACAGGACACATATCAACTTAAACATTAAACATTCAACGACTCAACTACACACAGCGCACAGTTAGATTACTTTGTCATTGTGTAATTGTGAATTACGTGATTGTGAGATTCATACCCGCAGTCCCTCACAATAAATGAATAGTTAAGTTAGTTCTCCTCTGGAATCTTTTGCATCAACAAGAACAAGACTGCGTTATAATTAAAAAGTTGTCGATTCAAAATATTTAGACACGGAGTTTAGTGCACGTTTAAAAGTCTACAATGTCTCGGAACCGCATAAAAGATTACTTCAACCGAAGGAAATCGGATATTAACCAGCCTTCCTTTTACTTTGCAGGTGGAGAGGATGAATCCACCGTGTCCAAGTGAGTTTACGAAGATACTTAAAGTTAATTAAGTTATTTCGTAATCAGAGTAATGGAACTGTGTGTGGATAATACTATAAACCCCTATGTAATCTACAATAAACGATAGGATGACACAGAGCAATCCTCAGTTACTTCTTCCAGCGATTCCTTCTTTGGGGGAATCCACGAGTAGAAGTCGGGCAGAGACGAGAGACTATGGAATGCAGCCCAGTGCCACAATAGCGTTGCTTCCAGTCATCGCAGAAGAAAGACATGGAAGTGTTGGTGGCGGAGGTCCTGCTACTGGAGGACATCCGGGATATCACAAGAGTGTCAGTATGATTGAGACCAGTAGACATCCCGCACTGTCCCCACCATCCTTAGTTCCTCCAGATCTTCTCAACGAAAAGGGCAGCGAGGTCTGTTCACAGTTTCTTTAGTGTTTCCACCACACACAAATTCATTCACGTCAATATGAACCGTCTAAGCCGATGTGGTCACTACTCCTTTCAGACCTACGGATTCGTAGAATTAGACGTCCTTTGGGGCGACGGCGAAATTGGGGCGAGGGAGTGGAAAGAAACTGCCAGGTGGATTAAATACGAAGAGAACCTTGAAGAAGGAAGTGACCGTTGGGGACGTCCTCACATTGCGTCCCTTTCATTTCACTCGTTAATCAAGTTGCGACAACTTATCGAGAGAGATGGGATTATTATGTTGGACCTCGAGGAACGCGACATGCCGGGAGTTTCTTATCGAGTTGTGGAAGAATTGTCAGCAAAAGGAATCATTCGGCCGGATGAAAGTCCTTTGCTCATGAGAGCTCTTCTTCTTAAACACAGACATGTTAATGAGTTGGACAGAACTTGGTTTGGACTTAGGAGAATAAATACTGCGTCTGTGGCCAGTCTTACGGTAAGATTATTTTTGAAGAACATTAAAAGGGAGTACACGGAGAAAGATTTTTTCAATTAGATTTTTATTGTGTAGAGCTTGTACAATGACGACAAATCCAGCAAAGGAAAGTTCCCAGTTTCCACAGACCCTTGTGTTCTTGTGAGAAGGAATAGTTCAATGATAAAGAGTCCTCATGAACTTCCTCCGATTGTTGGAAGTGTCGGGTCAGGAGGTCAATCAGGTCCTCCCAGGCCGCTCCACAGAACTGCCTCAGGGAACTACTTGAAACCTGGAATGCCTGTTGTTGGTGATCACCTTAGCGTAAGCTTCTTGTACAAAATCATCTTAAGTTTCAGAATATTTTTTGTAAAATTGTCATTTTGGTTGGACTCTGCAGGCAGACATGAGCAAAGGAATCGACCAGCAACAAGCATACTGCCCTTCAGAAGAAGATTTAAAGTGGATCATGAGGAAGGAAACGATGCGTAGACTCCTTCCGAACGGAGCAGAAGCCACGATGATTATGGTCGGAGATTTTGATGCTCTTCGTAAACCCATCTTTGTGTTTGTACGGTTAGCAGAGCCAGCCTTCATGTTCAATGTCACCGAAGTAAAAGCCCATTAGCTGATTAAGCTTAGAACAACAAAATAATGCAATTAGAATTTACGATTGTTTCATTGTTTTATAGATTCCCGTTCCTGTTCGATTCTTCTCTATTCTGCTAGTGCCTCCGTCCTTAGAAATGGACATAATTGAGATTGGAAGGTCTTTTGGAGCTCTTATGTCCAACAAAGTAAATTATTTAACATCTGCTTTTAACGACTAACCAAATATGAATTTGCACATTAAAATATGTTTGATTTTTGCTTACAGCATTTCAATGAAATAGCGCTGAGGGCTAATGGAAGGAAAAGTCTGTTGACTGGAATTAACGAGTTTTTGGACGACAGTATTGTGTTACCCCCGGGAGACTGGGATAACCACGACCTCCTACCGCTTCATGTTCTCCAGGCCAAAAGCAAAGCTATTCGAATTAGGAGACTCAAGAAACAATTCTCTTTTGTTAAGTCTAACGAGTCTTTTGTAGATGCTCCTTCCTTTCTTGCGCAAGCTACTGACGATCAAGGTACTGTAGGAATTAATTGAAATTGGACTTTCGGATAATCTGGACAGTCGGATGATTGTGTTGAATTTGAATGAATTTGTTTAACAGGCCGACCAGAGAAAGAAGCGCATGACCCATTTAAAAGAACACGAAGACCTTTTGGAGGAATCGTTAATGACATCAGGAAACGCTATCCTCACTACATTTCCGATTTCAAAGATGCTCTCAATTTCCAATGCTTCTCTACAATCGTTTTCATGTACTTCGCGTCCATCGGGCTTATCATTACCTTCGCTGGATTGATGGGTAACGATTACTAACAACTGTCAACTTATTTACTTCGGCAGAAGGTACGGTTTTGATAAGGGACTGTTTTTAACAGGCGAGAAGACGCATGATTTGATAGGAATGACAGAAACTCTGACTGCTACGTCAATAGCTGGGATCTTTTACTCTCTTGTAGCTGGTCAGCCGTTGATTCCTATGGGTTAGTGATTCAATTTTAAATTGAAGCCTTGGATTCTTCAGTGACTAAATTTACTAATATTTGCTTATTTGTTGCACTAGGTCCGACAGGAGCACTTTTAGTTTTTGACGAAATTCTCTATAATGTGAGTCACCTATAATACTTATTAGATATAATGTAAGCTACTTTTCTAACTTATGCTTCATTTCCAGTTCTGTGTACGATATGGAATAGAATTCCTCCCACTCAGAGCGTGGATAAGCGTCTGGCTATTTCTCATAACACTATTTCTCGTGGCTTGCGAGGGCTGCGTGTTGGTCAAGTGGTTCACGAAATTCACTCAAGACATCTTCGCTGCACTAACAGCTCTGCTGCTCATCTTTGAAAGTTTAGATAACCTTGCAGAAATCTACGAAACGCATCCACTTGCAGCTCCACTTCATGACAGGAGACCCATTCTCCTTAACATCAGCAATACTAACTATTCTCTCGTGTAAGCACACCGTAGCAAAAATGTTTGCAACTCCGTGAATTCAAATTTAACAGTAATAAATTGCATTCTCTAGTTTCGAGGAAGTAACAACTCCAAGCCCAGTTTTTGATGACGCTGGAGAAATGGTTGCACAACCTAACACAGCCCTTTTGAGTACGATTCTCATGCTTGGAACCTTCTTCATAAGCTACTTTCTTAAGGAATTCCGTAACAGCGTTTTTCTTGGAGAAAAGGTATTTCAACGAATGAACTGAATCCCTGCATTTTAAGTAATTTTATTAATTGACTTAATGTCTACAAATACGTTAGGCCCGCAGAGCACTTGGAGATTTTGGAGTGCCCATAGCCATTTTGACGATGGTCTTCCTCGACTTCGTTGTCACTGACACGTAAATACCAATCCGTCATATCAAGTAATGATAATTGAATCCACCTACCTAAAGTAATATGTTACAGGTACACACAGAAAGTAAAAGTTCCTCAAGGATTCGAGCCATCTAGTCCTGATAAGCGAGGTTGGCTTATAAATCCCTTGGGAATGGAAGGAACTTTTGAGCCTTTGTATATTCTCGGGGCCTTAGCACCTGCTCTCTTGCTTTTCATTCTGGTACCGTAAAATTAGTCTTCACATTATAAACCCTTACGCAGGGCACACGAAATAACGAGCTATTATTTCATTCATGGTCAGGTCTTCATGAGCCAACAAATCTGCGAGCTTCTTGTGAACTCCAAGGAAAGAAAGTTGGTGAAAGGAAGCGGATTCCACTTTGATTTGTTTCTCGTTGCGATTATTAACGTTGGATCAGGTTTCTTCGGAGCTCCTTGGTTGTGTTGCGCTACCGTCCGTGCCATCGGTCATGTCACCGCTTTGACTGTCTATTCCAAAAATAATCCTCCAGGAGAGAAACCAAGCATAGTCAAAGTTCACGGTCAGTTTTCTGTATAATTCAAGGTCACATCGTCTCAATTCACATTACCTATCTCCGCTTATCTCCACTCATTTTCCTTCAAATTGCAGAACAACGAGTGACCAATCTAGCAGTCAGCATTCTCGTAGGATGCTCCGTTCTTCTTGCACCTCTGCTTGCGTTTACTCCGATGGCCGTGCTTTTCGGAGTGTTCCTCTACATGGGAGTGACTTCCTTAAGTGCAACCCAACTTTTTGAGAGGTTCAGTCTATTCTTCATCCCCGTGGAAAGCCACCCCCCAACAGAATACGTGAGGAGAGTGAAGACTTGGAAGATGCATTTGTACACTCTCATCCAAATCGGATGTCTCGGTCTCCTGTGGGCGGTCAAGTCCATCAAACAGATCTCTCTCGCATTTCCCTTCTTCCTTCTATTGTTAGTCCCCATAAGACTCCAACTAGAACGATTCTACAATGACAGTGAACTCCAAGCGGTTAGTCTCACCTTTTTAATTAACATCCATCTCCAATGTGTTAATTAAACTCTCGTTAAACTTTTCCATATATTTATATAGCTTGACGGAGCTCCCTTGAAGAAGAAATCTTCATAAAAGGAACACACGGATGAAGCTTTTAAAAACGAAGACTGTACACTGTTGACTACACCTTGGTCGAGGAATTTTAATATATTTATTTTTAAGTATTTAAAACCAGCTTCCACGTGTAAGGAATCATCGACAATAAAACTGATCTCCACGACCCAACAAAAGTATTCTGCCAATAGAGTAATAGGAAATAAGAAATTAACGAAAAATACTTTTCATTTGAAAGCAGACTAGAAAATTAATTGCAAGTAAATTGTTATTTTCGTCCCTAAATAGTAATAATTAACTACAAGAAGCATCCATGCAAGCGTCTAAAAAAGGTTGTAAATCAATAATACATAATCATTACAGTAGTTAAAATCAAAAATCTGTTTGCCATAAAAGTAAATTAGTTTTTGAATCATTTAAATATCACTACAGAATTCAGAATTGAAAATACATGTGTGTAAAAATCACTGCACTGCAAGTATGCATGAGACTTAATATACAAATGAGTATTGATTAATTATTGATCATCGTCTCGAATAAACGTGTGAACCAAAATGTAATTAAGGAATTAACAGAAGATGAGGCAATTTCTTCGGTGAATTCGCAATTCGCAAAAAGATATCGATCGACCGGCGTGGGTTAAGAAGGGAGACAAATGCCGGAGCACCACCAGTTGCTGTCTCACTGCAGACTAGTGCAGACAACCCGTTAGCACCTTCGTCTCTCATCTCTTCATCTCCAATTCTGCCAATTCATCTCTCACATATTAATTCTTCTGTCAATCTTCACCAAGATCAGTCATTCTTACTGCAGGCCTGCAGGTGAGACCCTTCAAAATCACCCGAAGACCGAGAGTTAATTAATTACTCGCCAAATCCGATTCAAAAAGCAAGGAGAAAAAGGTACGAAAACTGTGTTTGTTATATTTTGGTGTGAGCTAAGGGCAGTATTGATTAACAGCTTAGGGAAAACACATGTGTATTCTTAGTATAAGCGTGACTGCCTACATTCTACATTAAAGTAAAACGCCACAGGGTTGTGTGGGATTCTCCCGAGAATTCGGGGATTTCGGGTACTCACTCTTTCATTTTACTTTGTTGTGGCCTTCAATATTCCTGCATCATTATTTATCCAAACCCTACAATACCCACTGCTACTGCACCAACACAGTAAAGCACACACACTCCTAGATTATTGACTTATTGACTAGATTATTGACCTTTCTTATTGATTGAGAAGTTAATTAAAGTAAGGTGGAGGTGTGCGATGGTTGCAGCAGCCGTGTTTGCACTTTGCATATCACAACCTCGTGAGTCATCCAGCTAAATTAAGTACCTCTGACATTCTGACATCGTATAACTTCATTTGTTGCCTTTCGATGTTTCGATGTCTCAGTTTTTGGCAAGTGCAACAAGGTACCTTTTAATTTTTAAACATTTTACTTACTGCGGGACTGCCATCGCAAATATTATTTTCATAGCATAATTGCTCCTTATTATCTTATTATACAACTTAATTGTAGGCATCTCATTGCCACTCTGTGATATTCATTCATTTCATTCAGCAGTCCTTTCGATTTTCGATAATATTTCAATTGCAAATTAATTTGTTTTTTACACAAACGTTTGCTCGACTAGACAAGTACCATGTTTCTTTGCTTTTTTAGTCACGCCATCAAGCTTGAGGTTTTAGTCATCTCTCTGCAGGATGTTTGCATTTTGGTGCATTCCTTTGGCATACTCCAGAGCTGAAATGAGTTCAGTTGTTCTTCGCTTCTTCCTTTAATGCAATTTCACAACACGTTGTTTTTTGTTTTCATAGTATGAAAAGGAAAACCTTGTAAAAAGTATGAGGAAAATATAAACTCAGCCTAAGATTTCCCATTCACAACAAGCCAAAATACAAAAGGTCATTTCATCCTATAGTCAACAGCTCAATAGTAT
>JAQGAD010000315.1:0-46954 GCA_034696625.1 Isotomurus palustris | reverse complement strand
AGAAATTGCTTTTCACCTGTCCTACACTTTCGAAGACATTCCGCAGAAAGTAAGCCATCCATCCATCCTTATCCTTTTCTCTTTCTTCTTCTCCTTCTCCTTGGTATTTATGTGTATATTCTCATTAATTTATTCGTCCACAGGTCGACGGGACAGCATCGGAGGTCCCGAGATGGGTAAGTCTTCTTCTCCAGCAAGTCCCGCCGCAGTGGCCACAGACCGGGTAACAACATACTTGCGTTAATTTCAGATCCAGGATTTGTTCGCATCTTCCAAGCCTGCTACCCATGCATCGTTCATCCCACAATTCTCTTTCGCCTTCTGCTCCACCGTCTCTTGAGCACAGGCCTCGCCCTTCGACGATGGAAAAGCTGTGCTTCTCGAGCTTCTTTCGCATCCGCATATTCTGGGCACTCAGGTCACTCCGTCTTCTCCATGTTTTCGGGGGATTCGCGGACTTCAAGAAGCAGAGCCTCCAGCACCGATGAGTCTGTTCCCTTGACTCTGCGAAGGCGGCGACAAGTAGGTTTTGCATACAACAAACAACTGCCACACACAGTATATATATATATATATACTCACCTAGTTCTCTTAGACCCACGAATACATACACACACATTCAGCGGGATTAAATTTATGACCCTCTCAGGTAGGAGAGAAAGAGAGGCGTAGAGAGCGTAGTCCAGGATTATAGAATTTGAGATTAAAATCTAATCTGTACATTCTCTCAATCGAACGGAATTCCTTCCACTTTCTCCCAGAGGCATTCGTCTGAAACCGTTTGAGAATTTCCATTACCCTTCCACGGACACGAGAAATATATTACCTCTGTATTTGATTCTTCTCGTGGCACTTAACTCGATTTCCCATTTACTTTGATACAATTTTTCTTGCCAGCCCGGTCCGTTTTCTCATTCAAAACTGCGTCTATCTTCCAATCCTCCCTACTCTCAGCATGCCTAATGGAAGTGTGTGTCTCTGTGGACGTGGGTCTGTCTCATCCGATTGATTTCCTATATCTCCACATCCACCTATGCCTAAATATCCATATACCTATACTATATACCTAATAATACCTATGTATGACTGACTAGGTAAGTCTGACGGTAGACTGCAACTCTGGAACTGGTGGACCCGAAGGTGAGGACAGTTTGGTGCTGCACGAACTGGAGGAGAAAGCCTCGCCTACGGAGCCCCATCAGATTTCGCCCACAAAGAAGATTAACACGATTCGTGGGATCTTCTCGAAGTGGAGATCTTCGAGTCAGGAAGCGAGTGTGGACAAAGGAGAGGAGACTCAAAGACTTGTGGTGGAAGGAAAGCCCAGAGAAAGCTCCATTTTCGGCCTTCTTCCCTTAGCGGCACTTCGGGCTGCTGCGTCCCGGGAGAATCTGGACGAGGGTGGCAGTGGACCCAACAGTCAGGCCAACAGTCCCTCCGGCTCTCCTTCCTTCCTCTCCAAACAGGTAGAAAGCACCCTCAAGCACCCAAAGTTAAGACTCCCTCCTCTTAATGTGTCTTCTGTCTGTGTGCAGAGCTTTCGGTTCGGGAGTCTCCACCACAAGAAATCGCGTCGACTGAGTCGCAACAGATCTCTGGACGTCGCAACTGAAGTCACTTCCCCCAAAGACACGCCTGAAGACGAAATCCTTGCGTTTCAAAGGAAACTCCAGAATCTCCCGGACTTCCTTGACAGCTCTGTGGAGCCTCCATCTCCTCCAGCCATTCCTCCCGCTTCCCCTCGGCCTCGTTCCCGATCCGTGCCAAAGGTCACCTTAGAAGCTCCTCTGCCGCTGATCCTCTCCGGAACCTCGACTTCCTCCTCCCCCCCAACGTCCCCCAACCTCCCTCTCCCCACAGCCTCGCATCTCCTCAGTCCATCCAGTCCCGTCCGGGGATTCCCCACATCTCTTCCTCAACCCATTTCCAATAGCAACCCTCCTCCCAGTCCCGGACTCCTCACTCCTCACTCCCCCAAAGCCACTCCCCGGGGAGGCTCCCCTTTCGACGACAAGGCTTCCACTGGAGCTAACGTCAACGACACCAGTCGAAGGAGCTCCGTCTCTCCAGCCAGCTCAGTGGGAAGGAGACAAGACTCAATCTTCATCTCCGACATGCCCATGATGCACAGAGCTGTGCTAACTTTCGTAGAAGTCAGTCTTCCCTCTCCCATCTCTATTATTCCCCTTATACGGGGTATTTTCGGGTACTTATAGCTATTATCTGTTAATTCCTCAGGACTGGATCACCTCGGTGAGACCTCAAGGGAAAAGCAGCATCATCAGAGAACTGAAGGACTTCGTGACTCGAGTTTCATCTTGCGGACCTCCCTACTTGCGTTGGTCCGATCACATCCGCATTCTCTGTCCAGCCTTGGTACGTCATCTCATTCATATAACAATCATAATAACAATATTGTGCGAGAGAGACTCTCAGATTGAGACAGGAGAGACTAGCAGACACTAAACTAATGCACATGGGGAAGAAAGTCTCCGACAGCAGAAGACTTTGGGTAGAGAGAGCTTCTTGTGAATACTTAAGATCCGCGTTGTGTACGGCGGGGACACGGGATCAGATTGACCGAGTTAGTTGAGACGTCAGGTTGGAAGTAATAATGAAGGAGTTAAGTCACTTGAGAGCGATTACAGTTGGAGGCAGCAGAGTACGAGGAGAGTGAGTTTGTGGAATGAGACGTGTCTGGCTGGTAGAAAGGCTGACATAACTCATCTCATGAAAGAGTAAAGGACAAAAGGGAGTTTTGCACACTCTGACCTCTGTTTGTTCTGCAGGCAGCGGAGGATGATTCTCAAGAGGCTGAGTCACTCGAAGCGATAGAAAACGAATATTGGGAGGTATGAAATTTCAATTTCTTCCTTCTTCTTCTTCTTCTTCTTCTTCTTCTTCTTCTTCCACCTTCCATAGTTCCAACCATCGTTATTTCCTTTAAATTATGTATGATTTACAATCTTCCCTCACTGCATAAATCTTCATTCCCAACGTCTTCTCTCTATTGTACTTTACACTTTAGGCTTTCTCTCCATCTCCTCCCTTTCTACTTTCTCTCCTTCCCCCCTTTTATTTTGTGTTGTCTGTCAACTTGAATTCACTCATTGAGAACTGCTACACACAAATACACATGCTTAAGTCACACTTACTGCGGGACTCACTTGTAGTCTTGCCTAAAGTTACCTAATATGGTTAAAGGTGTAAGCCACACACTAGTGAAACCACCACCACCACCACCCACCCTACCTCCCACCATTCATTGCCATTGCCATTGTAGCCACCAGCTCGATCGTCAGTGGTTGATCAAATGAGTCTGCTTTGTGGGAATTGTAATAGGATCAATGATGAGAAATAATTGAAATAATGCTCTGCTGTGGTTGGGATGATTGTTAGATGCAAAAACTCGTTGTCAGTGGGAGTTTGCCGTGCTCGAAAGAGGAGGCTGCGGTTTTGGCTGGAATCCAACTCCGACTGGAGGAGTGTTGGCCCAGAGCTCGACCACCGAGGATTCAAATGGTTCCTGTCCCCTCACCTTCCCCAGCTACTCCCAGCCTCAACACGACAGACAGAAACAGGCTCAATTGTGATGAAAAGGTACCGGAAACCACCACCACCACCACCTTCACCAACTCTTCTTCTCTCTGTTGCTTTCTCCACCTTCAAATTAAGTAGCTCTCTGCACTTCCTGACCAGCTTTAATACTGATCACGAGAAATTGCCCAGTTCAAATGAAAGGAATAATTAATGCGGAATGCAAATATGCAATGTGTGGGCTCCCTTCTCGTAACATGATTTACTTTTATGGGAGTAATTACTACTTCTGAGCTAATTTAATCTGCTTTATTTCCCGATTATGGCCTAAATGTCGGTAGGGAGTATAGTTGCATTTTGTGGCATCAACACGGCATGAGAGGAGATATGAAGGAGGCTTAGTCTGCTAAATCCCTCCGTTTCAAGCACTTTATGATTAACAAGAAAACTTTACTTATTACCGTGTCTTGGGGAAAGTTTTGCTAGGCTCGAATAATTTGAAGTGTGTCATCAGTAGTGTAGGGCTTGGTATACAGATATAGATTATAGATATGAGAGCTCATCCTACTCATATTATATAACATGATGATGATGATGATGATGATAGGATGTGCAAGTAAGTATAGGTGGGAATTTGTGTGTGAGTGAAACAATGGAGAAAGCAGGAAGAGAAGAGAAGCATACATAGAAAGCGATTGTGTTTGAAGTCTGTTAACGGCGAGACCTTGTGCAGGAGTCGTCGTTAGCTGGAGAAAGTCCGGGGAAATCAGGGCAGGTTTCGGGAGATGGCAGCGGAGGTTGTGGCTCCGACGAGCCTCCTTTCTCCCACCCGCCACCACTTCCTCCTGAGGAACCTGTCGTCGTCAAAAAGTCTTCCGGCATGGGCAGAGCTGTCTCACTACTCACCAACTGCTACTCGTCATCTGATGAGAACGAAATGTCCCTATCTGCATCCACCAGAATTGAGGACTTGGTTCCACCCTGCTACATCCATGCAGGAAATATGCATCGCCTCATTAAGGTTAGTCTCAAGTTTTCCCTTGGTTCCTTATTCTCATCCCCACATACTTTATATAACATTATTATATATAGCCTCGCGATCTCCTTTATTAAATATCTGTGAAAGCAAGCCACGCACCCAAACAAAGAGTAATCAGACGCTCACTTGTTTCCAAAATCTCCTTACAACAGCAGCAGCACCAAGACTTCTTTTTATTAATAGTCTCCTAACGTAATTATCTTTTGTGACTATCGCGTCCTTATATTCATCTCTTTTCCTCGACTCAATGAATTTCATTATCAACTGAAAGCCAATACGTAACTGTGTAGAGTGTATAAGTAGGTGAGCTGGACTGTTTTTAATCTCTGAGATGATGTTATTAACTCCTATATACTATACACACACAAGAACAAGAACACTGGGCTCATGATTAATTATTCGTTGTCTCACAGCTTCGCTTTCCTTGTGTATGTGCCAACATGGTGGTATTATGAAGCATCCGGGTGGAGACAATTTTGTTTAAATTATTAAATTCTCAGATTCTCACTCTGTGACTTGTATAATCTAGTAGTACGTAATTCAGTTTATGGAATCAATAGGTCCGTGAATAGTAGGATGGCCATGTAAGGTACATGCTCTTTTGAAGCCTCATTACTTAAACATATTATATTACGTCATCAAATGATGTAATATTTTACACAGAAACGTG
This sequence comes from Isotomurus palustris, assembly GCA_034696625.1. Taxonomy (NCBI): domain Eukaryota; kingdom Metazoa; phylum Arthropoda; class Collembola; order Entomobryomorpha; family Isotomidae; genus Isotomurus; species Isotomurus palustris. Next base: position 41,708 of record JAQGAD010000315.1, on the reverse strand, counting down.
TCTCGTACTGTTGAGAAGGAGTATTGAGTATACTAATAAATATTACTTATATGGGTATAAATGAACATGTTAAAAGGGCTTTGAAGAAATCCTCGATTCACTCGGTTGATTAAGTTTACATTGTGAAGAAAGAGAATCGAGGTTGAAGAGTCTTTTTAATGTAGAATGTAGACTGCCATTTGAAAAAAGGGATAAGCCTCGTATATTCGAGTTCAAGTAGATTTATTCAGACGGTTGGTGAAAGTTTTCTCCGTGGCTGCAACGTGAAATCGGGCAAGTCAGTTTCCTCTGCTCCTTCTCGTTGAGATGCTTTAGTGCAGAGAGAGATGATTTGTCCTCAAAAGATGTGTTTGTGTATGTGGGCTCAATTTGGGAAAGGAATATGTATGTGTTTACTTTTCTCTTTATGATTTCCAGCAATGATTATTAATGTACACAACTTATTTGATATGTATTTTGCAACACGCTTTACTCTAAATCTAAATTCACCAACTCTGCTTCGTGATTCGCTCCTTTATACTTTCATAATGTGGAATTGTAGATATGTGGTTTCGTCGAGGACGACGAAAGGGTTGCTGAATTCACTCCCGTTACTTGTCACCCGTATAAAGAGGCGTCACTCCGACGCTCTAACTGTCAGTGTAATTTCTGAGCTGTATACTTTCACCCCAAATTATTGCCAATTACTCATCATCATAATTTTTATAATATCATATCGTTTTATACAATTACTTCTTATTCACACAACTGGGTGTACATATACACTTTGGATCCTGTGACTCCCCATTTACTCTTCAGTTCATTTGTTCTCGACCGCAGTAAAATTATTTACTTCGTCTATCAAGTATCATGGGACAAATTTACAGCAACGATTTGGAGGATCAACATTTTGGAAAGGATTACTCTGAAAGGGTCTGTGTCGTTAAGTTTTAATGGGAATTTTTTCTTTGGGATTTTAAAGGCTAATTAGCACTAATTGAAAAAGACACATTTTATTAAATGTGCTAGTAGAGATTACGGATCAAATACTTTAATATACTTTGAGCATTTTTGTGTCTCCATTGAAACGGGGTTTTAAAGAATCTGGATTGCAATCGCTTAATTGCAACAAGATGCAACAACGTCTTGTTATCCACTGGTACGTGTATTGTCTTGTCAATATTTAAAAATGGGATGAAATCAACGCACTGAAACTCCGAATTAATGCACATTTTGTTTACTCTGTAAATTGGTACTTGTAGAGAATTCCGTTGAGACTTTCCAGAACCGACAATCTTTTTTCTTACCGAGCTAAAACACAGTAGACTTCACTTCTATTCATTTGTCTGCTCAGCACTTGAGCAGGTTTCCTGCGGTTGGTAAGAAAATAAGAGAAAGAGAGACTTTAAATGCAATTCGAGCAGATTAACCAAACTGCTGGGCTTCTTGAATGAAACGGAGTTCAGTCCCGGTCGGACTTCGTTTACAAGATTCCGAATTTCTCTTTTGATGATAAACTTTATTCACTCTCTTCACTATCTCCATTGTATTTTTATTTTATATAAAATGAGTGGGGAAAAACAGTGGGTTTTAATCCATGTAAAAAGAAAAAATATCCTTAACAAGCTAATTAATTCAGACCAAAGCGCAGAAAGATATTTTACTTTTAATGAGAGAAATATAAGAGAAATGTAACCCAACCCACTCCTTTTCTGTTCTGGCAGTACATCGACAGTTTTTGATGAATTATCTGAAGCTAGAATGAAATAGATCCTTTTTGGAAAGAAACATCGGGTCCCTCAGTAAGTAACTTAATTCTTTTTTATTTTGACGGGAATCCTTCTGTACCTAGAAGTAAATCGTCAAAATTCTACATGGAAAGCTGCACACAAGAGTTTGTTGCTAGGGAGGCATACAAAAATTCCTCCACAAATGCGACGCTTCATCTAATTTCACTTATAAAATCGGATTTAAAAGTCACGTTAATACAAAGAGCCACAAAGCACATGTGTAAGACTTCTTTTGTTGCTACGAAAAGACTAACGAGTAAATTTATACTAAAGTGCACAGTAGCACAATAGAAGAAGAGCTGCTCGACGATATTTTAGTATTATTGATCTTTCTTTCGAGCTGAGTTGAAGCCACGTGAGGTGCGCTATTGTTTTTCTGATTTATTGTCCAGTTGCAAATTAGCTGAGATTACTAAAATAGAATGTACAGTTGTAAAAAATGACAACTACCTTACACAAGCGAAAAAAACAATTGAATGGGGCACACACGTATAGTCAAAGTTCAAAAGTTGATGAACGGTAATAGCTGAAGCGTGTCCACTGACATTTAGGGCAATTTCTTCAATAGCATACTAAGATGGAATGATGGAATGTCTATTATTTTGGCTACTCGGTTGTAAAGAACGCCTTGTATGATGTTGTGAGGATGAGGATCGGCTCACACACACTCATCTCATCGTAAACTACGACCAGTTGTAAAAGCAAAATAAAATCGGAGTCTTTTTAGGCTAAATAAACACATCAAAGATGCAAGTTAAACTCCACCACATTATGGAATCAGAGTGGAGGGGAGTAATCCGTTTTATTATTTCACAAGATTTGTTCAGGTGAATTTTCTTTCGGCAAAGTAAACTGGAATTGCGACACGCAAGCACATGTACAACAGTATAGTACCAATCAGAACACGACTTATTTTTTCCACTGTGAAATGGTGAATATGTGTCTCTTTAATGGGTTGTAAGATATCACGTCTGACATGGAGATACATTAATAGATTGAATACCAAAGCTCAGAGAGAAGACAGTTGTGTACTACCAATATGCTCAGTATATACTTTTGTGTCTCAATAAGAATCTATAACGATCCAGTCTCTATATCCACAGACTCACATAATGCATGAGCTTCATCCGAATAAACAGACCAAAATCTTCAAGTCACAAGTTCATTCTGCTATAATCCTAAAAAACTCTTTTTCAAGAACGAATGTAGTTTTATAGGAGCCTGCAATATTGTCCCCGATGATTGATGACATTCCAGGAGAAACTTTGAGGAATTTTCAAGTGTATTTTTATACACACAAGGCAAGCAGTAAAAGCCAAGTTGTTTGAGTCCTCTGAACTACTCATGAAGGTTTTCTTCATTCCATTGAAGACTTTCTACCGATTTCCTTTACTGGAAAAAACCTGATACAACTTTTCTCTCTCCATCCCTCGCAGACAAAAGTTTCCGCTGTAGGAGACACAAATAACACATATCTTGACCTTAAGTGATCTTATCATGAATGTCTTGTTATTCTGAGATTCTGACTCTGACCACAACCACGAGACGCGTAACCCCAATGCTTGTGGAATGAAGTATAGAATCAAAAGCACTCTTGAATCGATAATTTTTGTATTAAAAAATCCAGAGTTTGTAGAGTAGAAGAAGTGGCCTGTTAAAATATGAAATATTTGGGAGATCCATAACAGTGGAATGTTGTTGCATGAGAGCTCCCAATCGCAGACAAAGACAACTTGCATATTATATGGAGAGAATACATGAGTCATGACATGAGTAGTAGAACTACACGTAGACTCCTGTTCCTTGGGATTGGGAAAACTCCGAACTGATTTGTACCTCCGAGTTGTATCAAGTCAAGGTGGGTAGTGTATTAGTATATAGCCTAGCTGTTAGTCAACTTACTCAATTTAACCGAAAAGTAAGAAATTGTAGAGAGCAGTCACTTCTGAGACACAGAAGCACGAACGTCTCTTCTTCATCCTCGGTGAATCTCTCCATTAAAATATGAGACTCTTTATTTACTCACTCAGTTCTACTTGAGAATGTGCTTTCTCCTTAGTGAGATGTTTTACATGTGTGAACTCCAGACATTCCTCAAACTCTGTGCGTCTCTCTCTCCCAACGAGAGGCTTCTTAACTCCTTCTGTTTCTGTAAGTTACACCCTCGTTTAATTAGACTTATCTATTAGACTATCTACTCAAATCTGCTACATTATCATCCAAAGACTGATTTTAAGCTTAAAGTCACTCCTCCAATGTACTTGCATCTTTATTGCTCCTATAAAAATACCAATAGAATTATACAGAGCTAACTTTTAATCTATTTAAGCTCAGTTCGAAACGATTCGTTTCTATTTCTTTCATTCTGTCTAATATTCGATCATAAAAAATAAAAAGAATAAGAACCCGCTCAGTACAGAGGAAATTAGTATCTGATAAAAGAGATTCGAGTAATTTAGTTTTAATTCCGTGTCGGGAATTTACACAGCTTAATTAAAGAATTACAGCAGGAGCTTTCACTTCGGCGTTACTTCATCCTTTAGAATCATTTTGATATAGGCCTAGAAGGTCGATGATATGAACGTCCTGGACAAGAACGTCTCGACAAGTACGCCTGGAGCATGAACGTCTTTGACGTGGACTTTGAACGTCTTGCGACACAGACGTATGAAGGACATGAAAGTCTTACGGCATGAACGTCTTACCTGATACATTTATATGAGTACATTTTTTAGTATTTGCACATAGTTGAAAGTACGAGTTAGGCCAAATCTAGCTTCAAACAACATTAGTAAACTATAGATCATTCACTTACATAGTCTTTACGCATAGTTTAATGCTTTCAAAGTTCGTTCATTTTTCCTTTCCATAATTTATAAATTTTGTTATTCATTAATATAAATATGAAACAGGTTTTTCGTTTAAATTCGAGTTAGTGAAAGCCTATTCAGAAGCAGAAGATTAATTTGTTTGGCTTATCCTGATAGATACGACCCTGATTAGTAGAACTGAACGTCTGGATAAGACGTTGATGTCTCTCAGACTTTCAAGTCCAAGACGTTCATGTCCGCTCTACGGAGACGTTCATGTCCCCGACCTTCCCGGCCTGTTCCCCTAACTGTCTATTGTGAAGCGTCTATCTGTGAATTGTTGTGATTTTGATCTGTACAAAACCACAAAATGTAATTAGGTATGCATAAATCAAGCAACACATTGTGTATATTATTATGAAATTAGGTTTGCTCATTGAATGCGAAGGGTATTCATGGGTACATTTGATTTGATATCAAAGAACAACTTTATTTTGAAATTGTCAAACAAATAACGTTACTAAATGTAAGCCTGTGTGTGAAAGAGGAATTATTAGGACTTGTCATTCTTAAGGTTCTACACGAGTATGTTATTTAATATTATCAGAGGAGGACTACGAGAATTCAATTGAATGAAACCCAAGTCGTGTTGAGAAAGAGCCATCACACAAGCTGCTTTTTAAATCTTCATAGAATTCTCTTGTGGCATTATATGACACAATTACTTATTAACAAATACAGCGGACTAGTGACAAATCGAGTTAATTATAGAGCAGGAGAATAATATGTTAGGATTTGTACTGAGGAATCCTCACTAATGAATATTATAGGACGGAATAATATACAAGGAGGACAAACGGGACTCTCTACCTTTGAGTCTTCGTTATCAAGTATCAAAGTAATATCATGTAGTAATGATGAACGTCGCATTTCCACTGTGGTAACTTGAAAGTATTTATTGTCCGCCTTCTATCTCCCGAGTTGATTCATCACTCGATCTACTGCTCCACCTGAAAGCGTATAAGTAGATTATGTGTGTGTGTAGTCCTGAGTAAGTGGTATCAATTTCATCCAGAGTTTCGATAGAATTCTGAACTTTCATCTACGTATTATTGTGCCATGCCATGTGCCGTAGTATGAGAGGAAACGCTTCGCCCTCTTCCAGTTTATTCCCTGGTCGGCGACGTCAGGAAAAAAAGCCTCTGCTACATATTTTACTGCACACGACAATATTCCTGGAAGAAGAATTGAAGGAGACAGAGAAAGTAGAATTGAAATCGGGAAATCGGGATTCTTTCGCAGGTAAGCGAAAGTTCGATTGATAGGACGAAAGTATATTGAAAGCTAGGGGAGAACTCGAAGTAGCTAGTCGTTGTCAATTATCTCAAGCTCTTATAGAGTAGTAATCATGTTGTCGAATGATGTCAGATCAAACAAACGTGTACAATTCAATGACTTGTACATATATAGAGTCACCTGCTGTTTCACCACACGAAGAAATCCATCGTGATTAAACCTACGAGAGTACAAATAAGCACGGAAGCTATGGGAAGACAAGGAAAGTGTATATAGATTGCGTATTGACGTAATGCACATCCGACGAACATAAGGAAGTTATACAGCCAGCTATGTATATAAATGTGCCAATTGAAATACGATATTATTGTACGGCCTGCTTTCATTGCTTTATGCTCTTTCAAACCATTGTTCATTCAAAATTGGATGAGATCGAACGACCGAACCATATACCAGGAAATGCACACTGGATAAGATGCAAATATATAATTATAGTCTCTATCTCTCAATCATCCGTCTCTCTTATCTGTCCGAGAGCCTTTATTTCTCATCGGATTCTAGGCAGCCAAAAAGCCCCGCATAGAAGTTTAGCGGAGGCTTTTAGCCACAGTTAAAAGCACATTGAACTAATTAAACCTTATTTTTAACAAACGCTTTAAACAGCAATTAAATTTTAAGTCTCGATATTACACAATGAGCACTCGGTATCTCTTGTGCCTGAGAGAGTTTTGCTGCATCTATGTTTATTAAATGCACAATGTAGATGTGCTTGCAAAACGTGTTTGTTCTTCCATTTGTTCCAACAGTTCCAAGTACCAAGTCATATTTTCTGTAACACAATTGCAGGGCGCCTCATTGTTTAGTGTTCAATTCTTAGAAGTCATTTAAGAGTTCAGAGGAATCCAGAGAGAAGGAAGCGAGTAATTTGACACCCGGAGGTTCATGTTATCATTCAAGTTGGCCGTCTGTGTTGTGTGTTTGTGTGTGTTATTGCAAATAATAGCCATTTGAGTTTAAGTTTGTGAGAATCGTTGATCAGCATTCTTAATTTGAAACGATAATGGAGCGTAGAGAGCAGTAAATAAGGATTAATGGCGTGTCTTTAAGTCTCATCAAGTTTCTGCAGAAGTTTGTGTGTGTAACTAAAAATATACAGAAGGAGTTGATTCTAAAAACGAGTTGCGATTCTTGAACTGCTATTCACGGTCAATTTATTGCTTAACAAATAAGATAGTGTGAAGTCTATTATCCATTGTATCTGACAATGCTGTCTCTCACTTTTATCACCAACAAATTATCAACACAATCCCAACCTTGAGCAGAATACTAAAATCAGTCAGAGTTGCTCTTTCTAGTGTTTTTTACTTTGTGAGCGTCTTAAAATCGATAACAAACGCGTTTTCACTGGAGGCTGGAACTCATTTTTCACAAAATTTGATTGTATCGCACGGTTTGTGTAGGTGGAGTTCGATTTGATTTGGAACTTTGGAACGATAAAATCCCATCCGTAATTTACATGTGATTATTTTGTAGGAGCAAAAGAGGAAGCTATTCCACACTTCGGTTTACGAGTCAGCAACGCAACTGCAGAAATTGTACGGACAAACTTGTCGAAGGCTTCCATCTTATGGCTGTAGACTTGTTGTTGTAAAGGAACTTCTTCGTGGGAAGACTAAAAAGAAGGTAAGATTAGGAATATTAAGTCAATAATATCTGCCATCATCCGCCGCTACTACCGACGTCGTAAAGTGTTTACTGTGAAAAACCGGCCCAGTAAAATTCCACCTTATTTACTCACTGCTGCCACTCACATTTTAATGATCTCGATTTGTTTAAAAATATCCAACCAAGCATTATTGCCCCATATTTGATTCTTCCTGGCTCAAGTTACATTCTGACTTTTAGATTGGTCGTTGGGAATAAGTGAAAGATAATCTTTCCTTTCTCTTTCCTGACATAAATAAACACAATTTTAATATTCCGTCGAATTGAGATGTTCATTCTTCGGACTACTATACTAGAGTTTTGCACGTTGTGCGTTGAAATTGACATTTGTCAATAAGATACGTAACGTGTGTGCCTTTTAGTCTTTTAGTGAGACAACAACTGACAATCAATTGGGAATACGCATACACAGCGAAGATATTATTATATTATTTTCCCTTTCATTTCACATTTCTAAGAGAAATTGGGAATTGCGATGCTAGGTTTCTCCTTTCAACTCGTCACATACATTCAGTCCGTAATGATGATTCCCTCCAGAGTTTCCTTCGCACGAGGCTTTCAATCTTTCCGACATAATTGTAGTTTGAACACCGCTTATTTCGAGCACCTCTTCCCACGTACAAATCTCCGTAAAATTCACATGCACGACTTCATCGTATGTTTTCTACGAGAGAGGATGATGATGATTCAGTAGGAAAGGAAGTTTTCAATCTGCATGTGACGTATGCAGCGTAATCTGATCATTGAAAGGATGATTCTTTAGTAAAGGTAAATCTGTGAATCTCTGTTGCAGGCAACTCGACTGTTAGGAATTGGTCCTGAGAAGATAATCTTGCTGGACTGCCGAACGAGGATACTTGCGAGATCTCAAGTAACATCTGATCTCATCCAGGTTAGTGTATATTTGGGAATTAGGATGAGAGAAATTCAGGAACACGTCTCTCTCGAGTCTCAAACTAATATCATGAGACTCGGTTTCTCGGGGATTTTCCTTTATATGCTACACCGATTTTTCCTTCATTCATGTAGGTTTTCTTATTTACTCAGCCACAACTAATAGCGTAGGTATGCGTGGCTCCGTTTAGTAAGTAGGTAGGTGCGTAAATGATGAAAGTTTGGAGAAAGTCTTCGAAATGAAGGAAAGAGAAACCTTCAAGATGTTTTGTGTCCATCTTTTACTCACACAGTTTATTCTCGGACTTCTTACATCACTGATTGGTTTGTACGTCAAATCAAAACCCGCAACCAAAGTTGTGTAATAAATCTTTTCCGTAGTAATTGATTCCACGTTAGATTGGGAGCCTTTTTAATCTCTTCTATTATTGGCGATTGGGCAACATACACTCGTGGCCTCACTGTCAAAAGACTATTTATTACGTCTCCAGAATAATCTTTTACAATCAATCTTACACGTAGGTAGTTCGCTTTCCTACCTATTCACTTATTATCTTAATTTCGTGTTCCGTTCCTCCGTGAAGGCTATCGATTTTGTGTCTATTAGGGAGAAATACAGCTAACAAGTTTTATCGTGTGCAGTGGCGAGCTGGCGGTGGGAGAAATCATGACAGGCTGATTTTGGAGTTTCGTGGTACAAGATGGTCACTTCTCGTTCCCCCAGTTGGTAGTGGTTCTGGATGTGGCGTGTCTTGTGGACACTTGGGAACTGTTGGAGGGCTGCGTGAAGCTGGACGAGCCTTATGGGCTCTCCTTCGCGACATGGACTCAAGCTTTCTCCAAGACTTTACTTTCCCCAGGAAAGAACTACTCACAGAAACAGGTGAGAGCCGAAAGGAAGGAGGGAACGACGCATCTTTAATTAATTTAAGTACAAAGTTACGCTGCTATTTAAGCAATACACTCAAAGCCCATCGTTGCATTCCCTCAGATTCCTCGAAGCGCAAGTGGAAAGTTGGTCCTGCAGCTTCCAGCCCAGAACTCGACCAGTTGGAGAAAGTCCTACTTTTTCCGGAAGAAGTAGCTCTAGCCTTGGCTGAGACAGAAAGCCAACTCTTCTGTCAGGTAAATCGTAAATAGGATATTTTCATCTCAAATGAAACTCAGCTTTCACATGTGTGCTCGCACTTTTTAAAGAAACCAATCGAGATCAAGAGGAAAATAGAACCAACCATATGTGTTGCTAGTGTGTAGGTAAAACTCCCTTCTAAACGTGTGTGGAAAGCAGTATGACATCCACCTCCACCGTTTACCCCAAAATCCTTTCTTTTATCTTCACAAAGCAACTAAAGCCCTTCACACTCTTTAAATCGCTGGAGATTTTTGGTTCACCAAACCCAACAAACAGACTTTCCACTTTCCAAACTATTATATTGTTTTTCGTAGTAATTCTCATAATAGAAATACACTTTCAAAGTCTACGGGAGCTTTGGGATTTGTTCCATTTTGAGAATTGACCGTGACTGTGAAAGACTCTATGTGTGTGAATATATATAAATGCCACTCCGGATAACCTATACATAAAAAGAAGGCTCAGATGAATTCAGTATCCATAAAAAACTTTGTTTTACATTATCTCAACAGGTTGCCCCGTTAGAATATCTTCGCCATGTAACGATGGAACTCGGAAACAGTGAACTATCTCCTAAGTCAGATCCCTCGTCGTCAAATCAAGTTGGCTTAAGTGCGCTTATTGATCGGTTCTCTGAGGTGAGTCCAAAATTCTTTTACTTTGAAGCCACTGCAAACAAAATAAGTCCACAACTCACGGAGATAGTTTTGTCTAATGATCGTCTAATGATTCACAGTGAGTCTTCCCACAGTCAGTCAGGACCATTATTTCAACTCACATTTTAATTGAAACTGAAACCAATTTGCTGCTGCAATTATTTTCAGACATAAATATTCTTTGATCATACCTAACAGTTTGAGGTCTTCGTCATTTGATTGCTCCACAGGATCCTTTGTACGTGCTGTCATGTTATGGTTGACAGTTCTGGCGACAAAGTAGTTGTAATAAACCGTCTCCATTTCTTCAATGCTGTTCAGAGAAAGAGGAGCTTCGCCTTAAAAGCTCACTTTCTCATTTTCCTCATTCCAGCCACAAGTTTCTGTTTAATCACAATCCCTTTTTACTCATTTCTGTGGCATCATTCATCATTCCATTCGTGTTACAACTCATCTACCGCTTCATTAATTAGCCTAAAAGTCGGCTGCTGCAGGGCCTACGCAGCCTCAACAACCTACCTGTATTTTCTCAACAACTTACACAGTATTAGGGGGATAAAGCAAAGCCGAAGGTGAAATATTATAAAAACAAAGGGTATTAATGAATACACACCTAAGTAATAAGTCTTCTTGATGAGAATACAGGTCGTAGGAGTTGGAAGTATAGGAAGTAATCTCGCAAGTATAGTAAATAGGCGATGCTCTTAAGCCCAGAGGAATTAATTCCTCTAATCGTCTTAGCCATATCTTTCTTGAGAAGGCGTAGGCTTTCTCAAAACTTTACTTAATCGTTTCTATTATTGATTCCATATTTTGTTAATCTCTAATAATTCCTTGTGTATCTTACTGCGCAGAGCTAACGGAGGTTTTTGGGCTTTAGCAGATTTAGTGTCGGTGACAGTTTAATCCCCACCCTCCCACCATACTATTCTCAAATATTATAGAGAAAAACAAGTGTGGGCTATTTATTTAGGTTGAAATGTGTAGGTGCTACTTGCTGCTATGAGAGAGAACTAATCGGTTAAATTATTCTACTATATCTACAGAGAGTCAGGTGGAAAGGTAGAAAATGTGGGGAAACAAAAGAAAGTGTTTGTCTTTTGTTCAAACTCATGTAACTGCAATGATGCATCTTAAATGTGGACTCTGAATGTGTGTGTACGAGTGAAAGTGAAAGCTCATTAAAATATGAATTTGTAGATAAGCTCCTGGGTGACGCATTTACTTGTGTCTCCACCAACTCATGAGGAAAGGAAAGCAATCCTTTCCTGCCTCCTCCGGGTAGCAAAGACTGCTTGGAACATCGGGGCTTTCGGAAGTGCTGTCGAAATAATAGCTGGCTTAAAGTAAGTCAAAATCTAACTTGTACGTGTTGCATCATTCGGCCTTGCTTTCTCTTCTTTCTGATTCACCAACGGAAGCACACACGCTTCTCATTTTCAATCAACTGCTGCACAGCATATCAACTCCAAAACACACAAAAAATCTTTCTCTCTCACTCACGTGTGTAACTACTTCAATTAGGCAGCAGTTTTTCATTCATAATCTCCAAACTTGTTAGGCTTATAACATAAAGTCAAGGTTACTTCATTGATGAAAGAGATGCTCAACCATTTTAAGAGTAAACTAGGATTCAATTATATTTAGTATTCCACGTAAATTCCAAAGAGCTACGTGTTTAACTGTCAGAGACGCCTGTGTATTTATAACTCAAGTGGTCTTAGTCTTTAATTGTTACTCAGAATAATTAGTGTACCTATGTATAAATCTACCATTTAATCTGAAAGTAACTTAAGTGAAATTAATGCTCCAAGTAGATTTGAGTTTACTGAGGAGAAAGTAACTTGCAACCACTTTGTGAAAGAAATAACAACAACTAAAGTACTCTCAGTTTCAATGTAAATATGAGTCAGTAAAGCAAGACTCCTAAATTTCCTGTACACATCATCAACAAAAATTCCAAGCCAATTCTTTAATTGTTACCTACTAATTAGTTTATGGAGATGAGAAATGTAATCTGATAGTAATCTAAATTTAATGTTTGTGGAAGCAAGTGAAGCAGCAGCAACAGACTTTCTACTTTCTACAAACTTATTCATGTGTAAATCTATTTTGAAAGTTTTTTCACGAACTATTTTGCATTTTGTTCATCATGCGTTGAATTGTGTGTGTGTGTGTGTGTGTTAGTAATATATACGGCGTTATTGAGTAGTTTGTCGTAGTATGAAATGAACACGCACACACACACACACACACACGGAGGACAATATTACATATTCATTATTAGATAAAGTTAGTGTAGAATTAAGGTTGTAATAGATCATTGTGCCGTTGGAAGTTGTCATTGGGGAGTGACGATAAGACTGAAGACAAACAAAGTGGAGAAGAAAGTGAAGAAGAGTGAATGTTTGACTAACAGAGTAGTAGGGGCAGGGGTTTCTTTCGGCCTCCAGCCGTTAAAGCCAAGTTGTAGGCCGACGGAAACTACTTGCCTCTATGGCTCTGGACCCCAGCCCTTAAACTAACGACCTCACTTTCTCCACCAACTACCTCAAGACTCGAGAGCATTAAGGAAGCCTTCTTTGGAGCGAACTTAACTTTCCACACAGGACTCTCTCAACGTATTCCCAGTAAACCTACTTACTCTGTCTACTCTCCTCCAATCTCATCATCAGTCTACAATGCATCCTTTATGCTTTTATGCTTCCTCAGTTGTGTATAGAACTATAGACTGTTGGAGTTCTAGTCATATACAGACCATATTATAATTATGAGTCAGATACGAAAACTCCAACACTGAATAGGATGCTGTGAAGAAGCCTCTTCAGATTTAAGACTAAAAAGTATTTATAACACATGAATACCATATCATTAGTTAGGTGCAGCCTATTTCTACTTCGTTGATGATGATAGAGATTAAAATTTTAATCTGATTATGAAATTTCCTAGTGTGTATTTATGTAGAGACGCTTCAAGGTTGGTTAACTTGCAACCGCTTTATGAATGTTCATAATGTATTAACATATTATAAATTAAGATTAATTCATTAAGGATGAAAGTAAGATTGTTTTATTAAGGATGTATATGGGACTCACTGAGTGAGTGTGTACGTGTTAAATGTGAATAGAAATTGGTAGTCTCTTAACTTCCGTCATTATAAAATGTTGTGTGAAGGAGGTCGCAGTGACAATATGTACTTCTGTACAGTGTGGTATACGTGTGTGTAGCGACAAGGAGTATATTAATACGTGGAGAAGCCACTTCAAAACCCCATTAAAAAGAATGTCGATTTACAATCCACAGATCACAAAAACTGAAGCCATTTTGGTTGTCTCTGAATGAAAAAGAAGACTCGATTGCAACCTTGGAAATCCTGTCGAAAGCTCTTCTGGGAGAGACTGCGAGCGACACATCTGAGAAGGAAAGTCCGGGTAGCATAGCGTGGACAGCTCCAGAATATGAGTCAGCATTGGGAAGAGCTCTCAAGATCTCAACATGCCCGGTTGTTCCGTTTTTCGGAGCCTATTTAAGGGAACTACGAAGCATCATAAGTACCTCTTCACTCGTCGTTCTCTCCACTGGGTCTGAGCACCAACAGTTGCAAGTACGTTCTCCTCCGCGTATTTTAATGGCTTGTTAGGCTTTTTACAACGATTTGCATGATAACAATTACAAGAGCAGTCAGCTTCTCATTCACGACCCGTGCGTGTGTGTAAACTCTCGTGAATTGATTGCTTAACTCGTTCCTTCGAACAACTCAACCTATTGGCTGGATTACGAAAAATTAAGCTGTATGAATGATATATATATAATGTGTTTGCAGTGCTTGTCAGATCCTGATGGGGAAGATGAGTACTTCACAAGAATAGGCCCTGGTGGTCTACTTAACATGAACAAGCTGCGGAAGGTGCAAGCAGTTCTGGAGAAAATTGCAACAGTCCATCAGCACCATACGAAACGGCAGCAGAGAGTGGCTTTCCTCCACTCTGACAGGCTGAGGTGAGAGAATCTCACAACAGAGATGAACAACAGAGATGAACAACAGAGATGAGCAGTCTGCTCCTACTGCCTTTTCCTCTCTCTCATGTGTGTTAATGACTTTTACTTTTAGCATCCACACGTCGAGCATCGAGAGATCAGGCTTCCCTGATGACGATGACTCTCAAGACTCCGAAGACGACTTGTACTCAGGAAAGTCAGAGCTGACGGACGAGGTTGTGGGCTCCTCGAATATCTACAAGCCTGTGCAGTCAATAAGCCACGACCCATCCGTTTCCTTCATTCCGCTGAATGGAGCGAAGAACTCGATAGATTTGCATATCCTCCAAGTGCTCCACCACGGGAGTACAGCGCTGCATATTGATGCCGATGGAAGGTCGTCCTTCGTGTGGGTCAAACTTGAGAGATCGTGTGGGACTCTCACTTGGAGCAAACCTGTTTGGAGTTCTTTGAAATTCTCTCACGCACAACCTGACTTTCTTTTGAGCGTGGATCCCGAACTGATTCCCATTGTGCCCGGACTCCTACTCAAGTACGGAGGAGGGTATGGCAGTGGGGGAAGTGGAACTGGGTCAGGAGGACCTGTCGGAGCTGGCGGTCTCCCTGACGTCGGAAACAATGGACTCGAGGAGGGCTACATCGACCTCAATGGAATTAAGGAGGTCGAGAGTGGGAGTAAAGACACAGACATCTCTCCGGCCATGAAGAGGTTCGCTCCTCTCTCTCTCTTAATCTCCTCTCTCACTTAGGCCTTAATTAGGAAATCTTATGTGCTTGAGATTTTAATTACCTTATCCCTGTTTACCTTTCTCCAAACACCCTCCAATGCAATCAGTCTAATTAGGAATGGAACGGAATCGTTGTTTAATTTGGTTGATGAATTAATTGCCCTCCAGGTATGGAATAGAACACTGGAACGTCTCCGAGACATGCATCTCTCTCGTCTTCGGGATGGTCTTGAGTGATAATCGCAGCACATTTTTCGTCTTCCCTGCTCGCCTGGCCTCCATCTGGCTGACAGGACTTCGATCAGTTGTTAAGTCATTCCGGAGAGTCTTGGGAAAGCCAGACAGAAGACTCGTGTGGCTTAAGGAACAGTACTTGCAGCTCTACTTCGAAGATGGAAAGTGTCGTGCTCCTACGATGGCGGATGCGATTAGAGTAAGAGAACTCTCCGAGAGAGAATCGATGCGTATCAAACTGTCATAGTTTAATTGGGTGCAATTAAACTACAGGTTTTTGGAGGACGACGCTGGTCTTCTGCTGCCCCGCAAGGCGTTGCACCAGAAACTCCTCCTTTTCGGAGAACGGCTTCCGCAAAGTTCCGGAAGAAACGGTCTCTCGCTAACATCCACATGATTAAGGTAAATAAGACTATAAGGCTTCTGTACTGAGGCAATGGGAGTCTAACAAAGGGGGCAATGTGACACACTAGGAGTCCTTCATCCGAGGAAGTGACCACGGCCCAGCGGAAGTCTACCGTCCACCCAGTCCAGCTTCTAAAGGAAAAGGAGAGTCCGGCGACGGATCTGGTCAAACGACACCATCTCATCAACCACAATCTCTCACGAGAATCCGAAGTGCAGCTTCCGTTCTGCCCAGTTCTTCGGGTGGAGAGCCGTCAGTTTATTCCAATTCAAGAGGCTCCGCACTCACTCACGAAACGAGACTCACGTTTCAGAATTTTGTCCAGCTATTCCAAGCTTTCAGGTAAGGGAGATCTTTAGTTTCTACCCCATTTGCGACTTGTACGGCTTCTTGAGAAGCATCACAACAACAACGTCTTAATTGTGGCTTCCCCTTTTTCTTAGCATTCGATCTCGGAAAGACCTACGAGATCTCTTTGACTCGATCGCTACTTCTCAGAAACCGGAAGGTTGTGGGGATGCATCTCAACCAGAGTCTCCGGAGAGAAGCCACTCTTCCTCTGCTTCAGGTATTAAAAACTTAATTTGATACTTAAGAAGAGAGGAAGTCTCACTCAATCTGTGAGCTCCTGCGATGGTAATGAATCGATTCGGGGATATTTGAGCGTGTTTCCTTTTTGTGTCTCAGGAGCAACACCGAGACACGGTCCTAAATCAAATTTACTCGCAGGCGGAGACAAGCACGAGAGCAAATTCATTTACGACTACGTTGCATCTGCGAGTATCGTGCAGAATGGGGCTGGCGTCGAAACATCTCGCAGTCGACTTCTTTCAGCTCCTTCCTTCGCTAATTTTCTCAAAAGTCAGCAAGGAGAAAGGAAAACGGAGGCTGAGATTGTCGCTCTCATTGAGGTAACCTCACAATGACTCTTTATGCCTGAATTGTATTTTACTTATGTGCAACATATTCTTTTCTCCCTTCATCAGAAGTACGAGTTCGACCCGAATCTCCGCACCCAGCAGAGCATTTCTTTCGAAGGGTTTGCGAGGTACATGATGTCAGGAAACAATTTGGCGTTTGTTAATGAGAGAGTTGTTCCACAAGAGGAAGAGTTGGACCATCCACTCGCCCATTACTACGTGGGAGCCTCGCACAACACTTACCTCACTGGACATCAGTTGAAAGGAGAGTCGTCGGTCGAACTGTACAGTCAGGTATGCTTTGGAAATCATCACCACCCGACTTGTTTGTATTCATTATTTCGTCTGACATTGTGTGTGTGTTTGTGTAGGTGCTACTGACGGGATGTCGGTGCGTAGAGTTGGACTGCTGGGATGGCGACGACGGAGATCCAGTCATTTACCACGGACACACCTTCACCACGAAGATTCCATTTAGACAAGTGGTGGACGCGATCAACAAGAGTGCTTTCTTAGCGTCCTCCTACCCTGTCATCCTCTCCATCGAGAACCACTGTTCACTCCAGCAACAAGCGAGGATGGCGTGGACATTCCAAACTGTCTTTGGAGACAAGTTAATCTCGAGGTTTCTCTTTGATGTCGATTTTTCTGACGACCCATGCCTTCCATCACCAGCTCAGCTGAAAAACAGAGTTTTAATTAAAAATAAAAAGCTTCACGCTGAGATCATTCCAAACCCTCCGATACACTCCTCAGTGTATGCAGCTCAATCTTCTGTTAATCCGCCTCCCCGCAATCGATCCGGGAGCAGACCCCAATCCGCCAGAACTGATAGTATCATCAGCAATGTCAGTGGAGGTTCCATCAATGACGACTACTCGGATTCCGATTCGGATTATGAAGACGAGATTCAGGATGGTAAGTTTTTGAAGGAGGACGAGGACTAAAGGCATGGCTCTGTGGAATTTTCAGCATGTTTCCAAGAAATGTGGTTGAGTAAAATGTTGATTGATTTATAGAGCGGTTGGTTGTATCGAGACAGACTTCTGAACAGGCATTGCCCATAACTCCCCGCACGGATTCCTTGACTAGTCAAGAGTCAGCGGTGAAATGCCTCAAGAAAGGGGCTTCCACCGCTCCCGTGATTTCCAGTCAGTATCAGTCAGACCAAGGAGAATGGATTGTGGAATTGGAAGAAAGTAATCAAAAGAAAAAGCAAAGTAGCCAAATTGCACGGGAACTTTCAGACTTGGTAATTTACATACAAGCAATCAAATTCAGAGGACTCACGACATTAAGTCCGAGTAGTTCGGTGCGGAACAAGTTGATGCAGAGGAAGAATATCCTTCCTCCGACTATTTCGAATCAAGCAACGAGTCTCCCAGTCACTCCCACATGTTCCAGCACTTCTGCTCCTCCAGACCACCACCATCGACGAGTCATCTCTAACCACCCAGTCTACCAGTGCTGTTCCCTCAATGAGAATGCGTCGAAGAAGCTGTGTCGCAAACAACCCCTCCAAGTCTTGGCCCACACAGAGACACAGATGATCAGAGCTTACCCTGCAGGAATGAGAATAGATTCCTCCAACTTCAACCCACTCATCTTTTGGGCCTTTGGTGTCCAAATGGTTGCGTTGAACTACCAAACTGAAGACATGGCTCTTCACCTCAATGCTTCCATGTTCGAGCAGAATGGGAGGTGCGGTTACGTCCTCAAGCCTGCAGTGATGTGGGACCGGAATCACGTGATGTATCGGAGGTTCAATCCTTTGGAAAAGGAGTTTGACGGGCTCCACACGGTTCACCTCCACCTTACCATTATTTCTGGACAGTTCCTATCACCGGGCAACTACCAATGCAGTCCGCAGGTTGAGGTGGAAGTGTCAGGAATCCCAGTGGATTGTGCAAAGCAGAAAACAAGAATCATGCTTCGCAATGCTCTCAATCCCATTTGGAATGAAACGATTACTTTCACCATTCAATTCCGAGACTTGGCATTCCTCCGATTTTCGGTGTTGGAGGGTGGGACCAGCGGGAGTGGAAGTGGACACGCCATAGCTCAGAGAGTCATTCCTTTCAAAGCGATGAAGTCAGGATATCGGCACATCCGTCTGAGGAATGCTCATAACCAACCTCTTCCGGTCTCAACGCTTTTTGTCCACTCTCGCGTTGAGGAGGAAGGTGAGGAGATTCAGGATGGAATCAAGAGCTTCTCCAAAGAAGACTCCTTGAGGGAATCGACGCCCATTACTGAAGGTTCGCTAGCTTACTCCTTTTTCTCTAATTACTCGTCTACGTGTCGCCCACCTCACCTCACTTCTTTCTCCGTTACAGGAACGAGTTTCACGGGACCTACTCTCGCCAAACCTTCTGTCGCACTCAAGAGACGAATGTTCTTTTTGGTTGTATACGGAGTAGTTCCGGAAGAACCGTACACCGTCTTGAAAGTAACTCAAGACACAAACGCAGCAGATGTGATTTCGAGTGCTTTGCAAAAGAGCGGAAGGACTGCGGAGACCTGCAGGGAGTATGTGCTAATAGAAGAGGTTGCCCGCGGGTGGGACGCCAAGGAAAAAGACTTGCCCCCCACTCAGCGAGTTCT
Organism: Isotomurus palustris; assembly: GCA_034696625.1. Taxonomy (NCBI): domain Eukaryota; kingdom Metazoa; phylum Arthropoda; class Collembola; order Entomobryomorpha; family Isotomidae; genus Isotomurus; species Isotomurus palustris. The sequence goes on along the minus strand of JAQGAD010000315.1, from coordinate 22,535 downwards.
TGATCCTCAGGAGAAGCCGCTCCAAGCTCAAGGCCAATGGAAAGGAGAGGGAAAGTTTATTTTGAAGAGAACTGGAAACGACCCGAGCAGTCGGGCGTGGCTGTCTTCAATCGCGTGCAGAGGAAGAGGAACTGGAGAAGGTCACGACAACAGAGACGATGATTTACACAATTGGGGGGAAGATGAGAACTTTCTCGTCTGCGTTCATAATGTCTCCCCAGAGATTCCTTATGCAATTTTGAAGGTAAGCTTTCCTGCTAAGAAACATAAATTAGAAGGAAGGGTGAATGCTAATTAGGTTTGTTGCTGTTGTGTAGGTTCCGATCCGAAGCACTTCTCAAGATATCATTACTCAGGCATTTGTGAAAGCGAGGCGTCTCGAAGACCCAACGAAGTTTGTGTTGGTGGAAGAGCTGGAGCCGATGTTACCATCGACTTCTGCAGGCACAAGTTCAGATTCTGCAGGTTCCTTCCGGAAGAAAGCCATGCAACGCTCAACGAACCGAATTCTGGAGGACGACGAGAATGTTTATGAGGTGCAGCTGAAATGGAACACAGTGGGAAGGTAAGGAGGATGAAGGGATGGGTTGAAAAATGAGAGGTAGGAGTTTTGACTACATGTATACATTTCGTGTTCCGTAGATTTATCCTGCGGGAGAGAAAGCAAGCCCACAGTTTGTGTGGAACTTCAAGTGGGAGCTCGACGCAGTCCCAACAGACTTCTGGAGAGAAGGCAAAACACGGAAAAGGCTTAAAGGTGTCAACCTTAGCGAGGCTAACACGATTCAGAAGTAATCGAAATGGAAACGGGAAGTCTAGAGAGAAAGCAAGACAATATTTGACAGAAAGACATGCACTAAGTTTGCATGACTCCACAGCCCAAGCAACCCGACCAAGGAAAGTCAGATCCCGTCGCTCAGCCCATTCCGAAGGGGAAACTCTCTCAGAAGACGAGCCTCCAGACACAGACTTCAAATCTACCGTCGCAAGGCTGAAAAAAGTTTCACTTAGAAAATTACGCGTTTGGAAGTGAAACCACTAAACGAACTTTTTATGTATGAAGACGCACATCGTCCTCCTCCTCCGCTTAAACTATTATAATCTTTTTTAGATACACGAATCCACGTTCCATCAACTACACATTTCTAGTATTATTATTATTACTAGTGAGTTTACTCCTTGTGTGTGTATTCATTGAAACACACACACACATTCTATATAGATATAGAATGTGTGTGTGTGATCTCTGTGTCCTAATTAACACCCCATATATTGTTGTCCTTTAATATTTCATACTTACATATTCTAATATACAACATTCAGTAACTGAGTTGGGACTAATTTTTAAATGTTTTGTATTTTGTCGTACTAACTGAATGAATTAACAACTCTCTCTGTTTTAACTCGTGTATACTTGAGCTTAAAGTTGGAGATACTTTCAACTTTATTGAATCATATTTGTGCTCATCTATAATATATATAAAGTGTGTGTATTTATATGTAGATTATCTATGTGTCTCTCAGTCAGTAGAGTAAGCTTTAAATAAGTGTCGTATACATTCACTGTAGACCTATACAGCCTAGAGATGCGTTAGAACCTGTAAAACTTAATTCGAATTATTTTGTTCATAGCTGACTTAATTAATAATGTATTCAACATTCGAAACTCATCATGATGAATCATCGAACCAATCAGAATACTACACATTAATTTGGATCTATCTGAGCTGGTCAAGGTAAATCCTATTCTTCGTCTGTGATACGGTATCCAAATCATTAATATGATGAATAAGTTGTCAATCTCTCTCTCTATCTCAACTGAACTTTAATCGCTACACAGAATTTGGCATTTTTCACATTCAACATTGCAAAGCAGACTATTACGTGTACAGTATTTAACTCAAGGAGAATTATTTCATACACATCAAATCGGGTATCTCAATCTTAAGACATTGTTGAAGGATACTGTCAAACGTTCAATAGTGTGTGTTAATATCGTTAGAAACAAATTATCAGAGTTTGATATTTACGAGTAATACCCAAGTGTAAATTATATTGTGGGTAACTTCGTACATAAATTAGCCTCTCTCCTTTCTCTTCTTTCATTAGAAAACTAAAAGTGCGCATCTAGGTTTGCATTTTTCTACTGTCAAAAGTCAAAGCTATATGTAATATATCTTTAGAAAGTACAACAAACTATTAACCTTCTCAAACCCAACTCAAGAAAGAATTCCTTCTCCTTCTTGATTGAGCTTGAGAATGATGATATCAGTTTAATTAAACTCCTCCATTAAGCACACTCACCTGACGACAAAGTAAGGAGGAAGGAGATAATCATTAGGTGTATACTGCATAGAAGTAGATTAGAATAGAACAACAAGTGTTGACTTGAGGCTGGTCAGAGACCATTTAAATTGTATTCTTTAACTACATTTGTATTCCATTGTAGATTATCTCGTAAGTTTAGTGTAAATGCGATCTAGCTTTTCGATATGATCCTTTCACATCATGTCACAGTTACGTTAGATGGCTTAGTTAGTGCTACGTAAGAAACTATAGGCTGTACATATTTTGTAGCTGTATAACTCTGATGATAACTCTGATAGTGAGTGAGTGAGCTGCTCCAACTTGAATCGATACAATTGCCCAATTTGTCTCTATTGTTGATTTTGTGTTTATAATGAGTAACAATAGGCCTCAAAGTACCTCTTTACATAAGCAATCTACCTAAATACGAGAACTAAAGATTCCAACTATATTTTTATCATTCAAAGGCACGTGTCACGTGTGTGAACCTCTAAGCTAGCAGATATGCTTTTCCTTACCTCCATCCCCTTCTCAACTCACGTTCCTAGTATTCATTTTGATTTCTTAATTGATTAAAACGCACTACTACGCATACCTCTAGGAGAATTGGGCAGTTGCAACTTCAAATATATAACACTTGTATTTATTATCCTTGATGAGTCCTAAATGTATGTTGTGTTTTGTCTTGTTTAAATTTCTACCTATTCAACCAAACTTTGTACGATTAAATTGTCTCTCTCGTCTCGCGACATATCATTTAGCCAACAATGACTATATATCTATATATATATTCTATACAATTCTCAAACCCAACTCATATCATATTTTACTTTCCTCTACTAAACAATCGATCAATCAATCAACCCCTATTGTGTCATATTGTGTTGTTATGACACACACACACACATATTCTCTATGTGATTCTTGAAATTTATGCCACACAACTGTAATGAAGTATAAATAGATCCTTGCCTAATTTAGTATCTATACTGTAAACATATTTATAGGCCGTCTCCAACCCCTCCTCAATGCTTTAGAGCAACTCGATTACTATGCATATAAACCTATTCCATGTTAATTGAGCCAATTGCCAAATTAGTTTTACTTGCGACAAAGCGTAGTTTTAGAAACGATTATATAACCACAATCAGCCAAACTAGCTGTGTCACCCGTATATCATTATCTAAGGTTGGTTTTATACTCAAAACTACTTAAGTGAAGGTTGAATTTTGAATTCAAATCAAGGGTGAAACTCTTCGAACTAAATGGTACGCATGGATGGTGTCATTGCATTTTTTACAAAACAATTATAATCGAGTACAATTAACAGGATTACGTAACGTAGATTGGAAAAATTGGCAAAGAACTCAAAGTGTAAATTAAAATTATGGTTATCTGAATCTGGAAAATCCTTTTAGAATTTCAGCCTTTTGATAAGCTAAGCAAGTTGTCTAAAAACTGCTTTGCTCTCTCATTCCTTGTCACATACGGCGATGTCTGATGGCTGTCGCTCTGTATTGAAAAACGGTTGGTTGCATTTTCTCCATTCAAGTTGTAAACGAAACTCTCGTAAGGTAAGCGTTGAAAGTTTGTGTGTTTGTGGGTGTGTCCCATTCAAAAGATTTTGTACGAGAGAATGTGGAGTTTATAGTAAAAGTAAATGAGGTTTGGAGCCTACCGCGTGTTCTCTCTCACAACAATTAAATTAACTGAACAATACGAATCAGAAATCAGTGGAGGGAGTTGTCTATTTAAGGTATATTTGGGCCTATAAACATAAACGGTGTATTTTGCGTTACATCCTTTTTATTGGTACATTTGTAACATGTAGCTCGTCTATGTCTTATTAAGAGATGTATACAAACACACACACACACACACACACACACACACACACGGGGTTGTCTACATTAATTTAGTTTAGTGTCTAACAACTGTGGGAACGTACCAAAAATGTTATTATTACATAATCATTAACGGTGCTGACATGATATCACTATTTGTCTATTGTATACATATTAATTCATATTTAAAGAAACATCAATAAGCAAAAACCATTCAATCTTTCAGTAACATTAATATACTGTTATAAAAAATCTTTAAACAAAATGTGTACACCATTATATTTCGGACTCATGCGAAGAAAGTATAAGTCGAACGAATGTTAATAATTTAATATGTGAATCTCTGCAAAAAAGCGACGCAACCAAATGAGTTGCTGATATTTTGCAAGAGTAATAAAAACGAATCATATCCCTCGTAAACCGCCGAATCTTTCTCGCATCACTTCTTTCCTTCTCACAGGTCTTTAATTAGTTAAATATGTATTAATTAAGTAACTATAATAAATTACACACAGACACCAGACTAGACAGACTGAATATTAACGCATACAAATAACTTACTGGACAACTTACTCTTAACTTATCACACCAATTATGAACAATTTAATTCCTATCATCCTCTACTCTTCAGTTTTTCGGGGTTTGGACCAAATCGAAACTTGTAAACGAGTTTGCTTAAACATTCAAGGAGTGTCGTGTTCTTTGGTGCATTTCGCACCAACTCACATTCCACACTTCCCTCATTCATTTCCCTGGGGACGACACAGCAGTTTGCAAACGTTGCAATTAGTCCAGATTCTTTCTTCACCCGATTCTCCAGCTCTTTCAACCAATTCGGGCCTAAGGCCAGTGAGACTCGATTGGTGAGATCAGCCAGAACATCCTCATCAGTTCCATCGGATGTCTTTCGAAGACTCAATCGAGATTTCTCAGGCTCAACACTTCTTTCCTTGTGAAACAGCCATCCCATAGGAATCGCTCCGACGAATATTCCCAGCAGAATCCATCCCGACACGAGAGCTCCAACGAAAAATCCAAACATAAGTTTCCTCAGGGCATCTGCAGCTTCGTGGTTGTTTACTTCGAAATCGATGTAAGTGTTCATAAGTCCGGAGAAGAATCCAGGACGTGGGATTTCTGGGGGAGGAATGTACTCCGAAATCGGGACCATTCGATTGTCCCACTCAGAGTTGAATTGCTGGAAGGAATGGCGCATGTTGGGGGTGCTGAGGAGGACCCTGGGGTCCAAGAGGAGTGACATGATAAACTCCCGGGTAGTTTTTTCTTCCCTGCAATAAACACACACACACATTCACAGTCAATTGGGTGATTAAAAAAAGCAGTATCGTAGTAGTAGCCCATTGGAATTGACTTACTATTTTCCCCTATACTTTGCTCTGAACTTGGCCCACTTGAACGGGAGACTCTTTTACACATGACTCCCAAGTAGAACTGGTCAACACACCTGAGAATGCCAGAGAGAATCCTTTCCAGGTAGTCAAGATGAGCGATGAGATATGATAATGAAGGTTCCCTCACACAGAAAAAAGAGTCAAACATTTATTTCCTTACCCTCCAAGTCCAACTCAGCCTTAATATCCTTTGGCCAAGGTCCAGAGACCTCAGAGACGAGGTTTCCTGGAATGCAGTGGGTTAAACTTAAACTACACAACTTCTCCATAATGACTTGTTTGTGTCCCTACGCCCACCACACTAAAAATCCTTTAAACCTTCATTCAACCTTTCCCAACCAACACAACGAATCAAAATACCTGGCCGTTTCTATTTTATTCACCTCCTGAGATGTGTTTGACTGGCAATGTGAATGAAGTTTGTGCGTTCATGCTTCACATAAATCGACGTGGTTCAGTAGTTAATTAATTTTGGTTTTGTGTATTGAACAGCCAAAGAGTTTAAGGATTTTTCTGAAGGAGATAGAAATCGATCTCAGGTGGCCAAAGGTAAAGCAGATTAGAAATAAAAAAATGCCCTAGTTTACAAGTTGTCATGAAGTCACAACGGCCAACATGTGAGGCCTCATTCTATCTGAGGTGCTTTATGGTCATTAGTGCATAGACTTCTATTTCCAATCACCAACTGCACAGTGTTGCATTATTGGGGCTAAAAATAAAATGCACCACCAAGTTAACCTGCAGCTCAGTTGTCCTTTTATGATGGGAACTGAGGGTAAAATTTATGAAATGCCTAAGTTGAAGTTGTTCTTTGATAATTTGTAAAGATTCCGTGAACATAAACTTTATTAGCACCAAAGTATTGAGCACAAGCGAGAAGTACAATAAAACAAGAAGATAGCAAATATTATAAACTAAAAATGTAGAATGCTTAAGGATTCGTGTGGAGTGAGAATGCTAAATTAATTTCGTTTTTTGTGTTCGATGAGATCTTCAACTTCCTCCACAGCGTTCTTCCCGTAAGTGTCGATCGCATTGTACACCATTTTGGTGATGCGGTCCAAATCCAGCGATTTCCCAGTTGCTCCTGATTTCTTGATTTTATCCACCAGACCTCCGACGATGTCAGTTCCGTTGAAGACTCGGATCAGCCACAAAGACAGTGTGCTGGTAAGGGCAAGTGCGAGAAGTCCCCAGAAGACTTGTCCAAAGTATGCAGAGACTTGGAAGTCAGCGTCACTGGACACAGCCATGAATGGATTTCCAGATGCATCTCGACCAGTTCCGTAAGCATCACGATTGTAGCTGGACACTGAAAGATTTGACGTAAATCAGAGTGTTAAGATAGACGTGTCACGTTACCCCACGAAGTATTAATGTCCCATTTATTGTAACAATAAAAACCTCAGTTAAATTCTTACCTGCTTGGTTAGGACTGCTAGGAGAGTAAGAAGGAGATCGTTGATTGTTGATTGGACTTCCTCGATGGCTGTACTGAGCGTGTGGAGCATCTCCTCCAGCTCCTCCAGATTTAACGCCAACGTGATCCGCTTGCTCCTTATTTGCTGGACTTGGATTTGCTGAGTTTCCAGGTGAAGTAAGCGTTGCAGATGATACGCCGTTGTTGAAACAACCGTAAACTACAAGGAAAACTAGTAAAATGAATTTAGCTGCCATTGCGAACTGTGAACACTCTCGATTTGCAGGATAAGCTGAACTTTTAAAGGTTTTTTGGAAGCTGCTCCTTCAAACGACTTCGTGTAATTGATGATTTTTTTCTCACAGACACCGTTCTTAAATACTTTTTTAGGTCCACAAAGGCCAATGCACGCATTGCAATGCATTGTCAGTCGCGTTCAAAAAATAGTCGGGTGAAATGAAAGGGTTGTTAAAAAAGAGAAAGTAGAGGTTGGAATTTCCGATAATCCGACACTTTTACAGTTACTTTAGAAGTTGAGGTTTCCTAAATTGAATTAGGTACGCGTCTTTTAGACGCCCAAACTATTCCTCTAAGGCTCCCTACCTTTCCGTTCTTAATGTCAATCTTTTTAAAAAACCTTTCAAACGAGGAGACTTAAGGCTTAAGGATAAAACCTTCTCGTTTAAAAAAAAGCCCCTTGTAACGGTAATTCTTGGAAAATCTCGCATGTGTGACGAAATTCAGGTACTCATGTTCATCATCACACCTTTACGCACTGCATGCCCTCCTGAGTTCAGTTCAGTATGATCCAGTTTATGCGATTGGGATTGCAGGTTAATGACACACAGAAGAATTTTTTAATATTTGGAAATCATAAATCATATGAACTTTTAAGTGGAATCAAATTATCAATTAATTTATTAGAGCACACTTTGAATAAATCAAGCAAAATTAACAAAGAGATCACTAAATGAATTAATAAAACTAGACAAAAATTAATTGAAACACATATATTTTATATTGAAACAATGCAACGTTAGTATATCTTTGAAATCGCTTCTAATATTTCGACCATCCGATCCTCCATTGAATATTCCAGACTTCTGTAGTACCAATGAACCTTGCCCACTTTCTTCTGAAAGTAAGCTGGAGAGTCCCACCCATAAAGTCGAATAAGTTTCGCCAAAGGTCTACTGATAAAAATTAGGGCGATAGAAAACAAAATAAATATTCTGTAGGTAGTTGAGTAGAATCTGAGCATAGGAACAATTGACGCAGACGAAAACTGTGCCAATCCAATGTGATCATCTTTATGGGGCGCTGGAATCGACAGCAACGGATGGTTACCAATGAATGGATGCTCCATCTCCCAATTAACCCTGCAAATTAAAACCGTATTAACACATTAAAATCCACATCTCAATTAATTAAATTCGAATCAAATTAACCTGTGCTATGTATCTAGCAAACACTTCTATAAAATAAACGATTAAACGAGCAGCATCATCATCAATCCCTGCTTGTGTCTTGTTAAAACTCCTCTGGTTGTGATGAACTGGAAGAAAAAGCGATGGAAGCTGGAAGAATGTGATAATCACGTTTGACGCAATTAAAACACAAACTAAACTTGCAAGGAAATAAAGTTCTCGAATTCCAATGTAACTTCCTAAGAACGAACTTCACAAGAACACAACAAAAGAATTATTAACAGCTCCACGTGGAAAGTAAAGGTGAAGTTAAGTCTCAGGTAAACAAACGTACTAAATTCCCACGTATTGCGAAACAGCAGCAGCCTGGTGAATTTCGGGTATTTGACACGACGCCTGTCTCAACAAACTTGTCACAGTTAAAACTAAAACGACAGCCTCTGACCACTTCATCATCATCACAAAGGTTTACCACTAAAACTAATTAACAATTAATCACTTGTCACAGTTTGAATCTTAATTAATTAACTCCTCCACTTGATCTTCCACCATTTCTATCGCATCAATCACAAACTTATGCAAAAGAATTGAACTCGCATCGACCTCAGTCGCAACTGCACTTCGTCGTCTTCGTCTCACAGGAGCGAAGTTGCTGTAGAACATCGGCAAAGTGATGGAAGTCAAGGCAAGATCAATGAACAGAATGGTCACGATTATGAACGACAAAAATCCCATACCGTAAAAAATCGATTCCAACCCGAATTTGTTTTCGATTCCGGAACTGCAAGCCCAATCTCAATTAGAATCCTTTGTGCAACTTAATCCTACAAATTAAAGCAACGCGTCTGCACCTGATTCCTTCGAACACGAGATGTTTGTCCCCTGAATCGTAGCGATCCATTTCAAATGCTCTCCGTCTCCGTAGACCTCAAGTGATCTTCCTTGAGAAGAAAATCAAAACTCTTTATAGTTCGCATCTCCCAAAACATCCTCTTCAGTCTCCTCACGGAACATTACATTTTCCCTGATAACGGGAATCTATTTCCAAAAAGATCCAACTAAACTCACGTCTAATTTTAGACACACAAGAATGGGTCTAAATCTAAAATGTATTTATAAATAAACAATAGCCTTTGACACAGTGCGAAAGGAATGAGTTGTAGAATATTAGTTTTTATTTGTAGCGTCTCGTCGCACCCCTTCTGGCGCACCAAAAATAAAATTACAGGTGGAAAATAAATTAATTTGAAAACTCCTCCTTCTCCTCCAACTTTTTAATCCTTTTTCGTGTTAATCTCTTCGTATTTGTCTAAGGCGTCCAACACAGAGTTGGTGACGTCAGCCAACGCAGCGTAGTTGATTTTTGTGGGAAGGAGACTCCTCGCAGATTCCTTCACCGCAGCGTAATCTCCAAATCCAACGAGCCAAGCGAGGAGACCCAACAGGACGGCAGAAATTACGATGAAAACGATAACTCCGACGATTACGATGACGACACCTTCGACTCCCCAAGGAAGCAGACCGTACCACGAGTTAGGAACCTGTGAGAGTTCATGAAAAATACCCGTTAATCTTTTATTTCACACCCTACCCGGGTTCTTAAGCAGCGAGGAACTGTACCAAGAATCCTTCGAATCCAGTCTGAACGGAGAATCCCGGGTTGGAATACGGCGGTGGGGAAGGATACTGTCCACCACCTCCTCCTCCGTACGATTGACCTCCATATCCTTGTGGAGGAGGTTGCGAGTAAACCATCCCAGCTGCCTCGTAACCCCCACCGCCACCCCCACCATAAGGACTTGGAGGCATCTCCCGCTTCTCTCCCAAAGGAACCGATCCACACCACCCACTTCCAATGAGAGACGACACAAGGAACACAAATCCAACAACTGAGGCTGACGATGATGATGATGATGAAGAAGACATGGTGAACTGCTAACTCGGAGGTCTGTGTGTTTGAGTGTTGTGACGGTACGGCAAAAGCCCCGAATTCGGAGTGAAAAAATGGAGATTGAATGAAGGTGAAGTTGTGAATGATTGTGGATGGATGATGGAACTTGGGTTTATATAGGTGATTTACATTCCCACAGATCCAATTTCACTCTCCACACTCCGAGATGACTGCTTATGGCCTACTTTGGGAAAAGTGGGTTAGTCGCACCTCCTCACCAGCAATCGGAAGAAGGTGAGGAGGAAGAGGATGTCTGTGAATTATGTAATTATTTATAGCAGGCAGGAATGTGTGTGTGGGACTGGAATTATTAAAGGGTGACCTATAGCTGCAGGTCGCACCTAATCCTTTCGCCCAGATAAGCTCAGCTTCCAAAGATGTCCCGCTAGTTAAATTCAGGACACTCGCACAGTTACCGTAAAAGGGTTCCGAATTCCTACCCACCACTCCCTTTGTACCTGCCTAACGGTACCTTATTCGTACGTCGTCCTCCCCCCTTAACCATGCATACCTTTCCACTTATTTATTATGCAACGACGTCATTCATTTCATAGGCCTCAACCTCAACTCTGGTTTTTGATTAGAACGGCCCGCATCTCTTCAACTTGTCCTGTTGCAACGGGAACTTAATTGGACCACTCTAATTTTACCTGAGAGGCTCCAGGTGAATTGATGAAATGCAAGACTATTCATAGAAAAGATTCTCTCTTAAATTCTTCGTGGTTTCTCACTCCTGCAAATCCATTTCACTTGAAGGAGTTACTTAATCTTCATCTTAAGGATGAGTCATACTATCTTAAATGTCTCTTTATTCATCTTCAGCGAGTGAGTTAAGGTTGGAGGTTTCTCTCAGCCTCACAGCACATTCCTCACAATTATTGTCACAACTTCTGTGCTGCTGGAGTCTTGCTTAAAATAATATTTTTTCTACTCCTCACCTGTGTAAGCTTCTGTGGAATATGAAATCTACTCGTCCATGGAAATCGAGAGAGCCAGGCATTTCGGTAATTTGCATATTGAATGTTTTAATTAACGGAGCAAATTCCATGTTACATTTTAAGTCATTTAAAGTAAGCTGCTTCCTTGTCAGAGGTGATTGTCACATGGAAAGATCAGTCAGATATTTTTTATTCGTGTCAACTTTCCATTTCTTTTTAATTATTAAGTTCGAAATAAAATGGGAGTCTTAAGCCTATTGGGGGTGTTCATCTTCTTTTATCTCTCTCATTCTAGTGACGCTGTGGTAGACAGAAGTGTCACAGTTAACAAAGGTCAGTCCGGCTTCTTTTCCCTCAACGCTGACGACTTGATGAACGAGACTGAGGATCTCCAGGAGGCGAAACCGAATTCAGGGCTCATTGAAACCAAAAATGCTACAGCTGCTCAAGTTCCTGGACGGAATTCTGAGCGGACCTCAACTTCTGGATTCCCTGCAGATCCAAACACGGCCGTCCAACCACGCACCTTCTTTCAGAGGTACCTTCTCAATTAATAAATCTAAATCAATTAGCTCACACTAATTAGAGATTAATAAATAATTTTAGAGTGCAGGACATTATCGCTTCAATTGCACTGGTGCTCTTCATGATGGGCTACAGAATGTTAACGGACTATCTGCTCTCATACAAAAACCTATTTCGATTCTTCAGGAGAGTTGAATTGGATTCCAATGAGAAGAACCCTTCAGCCTCACAGCCTCACCTCTTGTCATCGTTATACGGAGGCATTGACAAGTACGGCGACCAGGAAATTAAAGATCTCCTCGAAGATTCCCCTTGAATTAATCACATTTTATCCCACCTACCAATTAGAAAAGCACATTTAAATCCCCCTATTTAATCGAATCCCCTCATAATTTCATCCTAAAAGAATTACTTAAGTAAATCAAGTTCAAACTGAAAAGTTTCCAAAAGAATCTATTCCTCTACTTTGCGTCCACCACCTTTAAAAGTATTTTTAGCCATTTTGGTCCACCTGAGTTTGTGTACAGTTACTTTACACCCAACGGGAAATGAATTCTTTGTATTCGACTATAAATAACAACTTCTTTACAAATAAAGGCCACTTCCTCTTCAACCTTTTCCACAGTCTGTTCTTCCTCGCCAAAAAGGTATCATGAAATTAATTTCACTTTCATTCGTGCTAATTGCACTTTCACCCGGAGTTCTGCCCGCTCCCAATAAGACGAGGAAGGCTGCTGGTAAAGCAATGTACAGCAATGGAGTTGACTTTTCCCTCGAACAAGGCCTCCCTACGACAAACGACAACGTCGAAAACTACCTGACAGTCCCACAACAACACAACTACCCACAAGGGCTCCCTGAAGTTTTCGAATACCCTCCTTTGAGCCCCTGGGGTCCAGCTGACCCTCATCACGAAGAACCTGCAGAGGAAGAAATTCACGAAGAATTGGCAGATGAGATTCCCGAGGAAGACGAGGCTGATGAAGAGGCTCCTGAGAGCGAAGAATACATTCTAGTCGATTCCTCCGCATCAGATTCCGGAGGAGCTTCCGGAGGAAGTGCGACAAAACAGGAACCCACTCCCGACAATCCCCTCGACTTCCTCAACTTGGCAGGGACGGATTTCCAACCTGGGCGACTCGTCAACATCTTCTTTGGCCTCATCATTATGGTCTTCATGATTGTCATCCACGGATACATCCTATGGATCGTCGGCATCGCTTATCTGCCCGGTACACGAGCACTCAACCAATGGAACCTTAACATGGAGGCTCTAGACAACCTCGCCAAGAATGTTCTCGACGCACTCGATAGCGTAGACACTCACAGATGGAAACTAAAACACTTAGAATAAACTATTAGAATATTTTGTATGATAAACGCGACTATATTTCCCGTACCTGTAAATTATTCACTCCAACTGTATTAAAAGAATTCATTCACCATGTCAACTCTCATTCCATTCTGTGTGTGTGTTCTGACTTCTCTCAACCGCATTCCTCTCTCTCAGTTTATTCATTTGCATATGCATTTCTTAGATTAAAGATGACAGATTAAGTTGCCACTGATCTCCACATTCTCTTCACTCGCAGAAAAAACTCTCCTACAGTTCGAGACAAACTGTTAGCCTCTTTCCTTCGTTCCTTAGATTTTGAGAATAACTTCCATCTCTTTTAACGGGGTTTTTCCAAAATGAAGGGCTTTGGTTTCCTCATTTTCATTGCGCTCGTCTACATTCTCCTCTTGTTCCTCGTTCAAGGTTACACTTCATTTCTCATCTCATCCACATAATAATATACTGATTATAATTAGTGTTATGGAATTCATAAAATTGCAGACGTCCTTGCTGATGGGAGGAACGCGAGTGCTACAGAAACAAATGAAATCCACAACCCCAACCCGTTGGTTCAGATGTTTCCAGATTTAGATTCCAATACTGCGGCAGTGTTGGACACTCTTTACGGGTCCTACAATGGAGATGAGCAGTGTACAAGGAAAGCGTTCTGCACTCTGGGAAACAGCGTTCGATCGATGCCCGGGAGAGATCTCCTATTTCTGTAAGCTCTAAAAGAAACCGTTTTAACCTGTAAAGCACGCAAAGACTAGTATAATAGAAGCTCAACTAGATTAATTAATATATAACTTTAGATTCATGGGTGGCTATGTTCCCGTCGAGTACAGTTTGTACTACGAAATCTTCCGGAATGCTGCAATGTACGGTCAAAACTGTGAAGTCTACGTCTGCAAGTTACCAGATCCAAGTAAAGTTCAACCCACTGCACAGACTGCACACTCACCTGGACAAAACGCCCAGCCTAAGTCACAACCACGAAAAACCAATTAATTTACAAGCTCTAGAATCAACCAATTACTTTAATTAGTTTACAAGTCATTCGCTATTCCTTCCTTAAGGTACAAAAATGCATTTCAAACACGATAATTCTGCAACAGTAGCTACAAAATAAATATCCTGGGTTATTCCTGGTTAAGAAAAGGAGAAAGAGTTACCTGCGTCAATTATTTCTGGTTGCCTATTTGCTGACCTACATTGTCCACTTAGAAAACACGTGTTCTCACATGTCTCACCTTTTGTAGCCGGAAAAGAAGAAAGCTACTACGACGAGGAACGAGGAAGGAAATATTTTAATCCCGTCATTTTTGTCTAGTTAAGTTTAATTGTCACTATAAAGCGACCGCAACATGAGACACACCCACACACACACGATTAAAAGCTTTCACATTGCTGAGAAATGGAGACTGCAACATTGCTAAGGTGAAATCGAGTGAATAAAGAAGGCGTGAATAAGTAGAAAGTTTCATATGCAAATGCAAAGGATCAGTGAATTCGGCATTATTAATCTAACGACACATTATGGCAGTGAGTAACTCCCGTTATGTCCATCTCCTCGAAAGAGACGAAAGATACCTGCGATCGAGTCTCTTACTGTTAGCTTTGGTGTGTTGTTGTAGTACCTGTCAAACCGGGTCAGACTTGCCCTGAGAATAGTAGGTTAATGGAGTAGGTAGGGAGGGTGACTTATTTTTATCCCACGCGAAATTATAGCTCCCTTACTTCTGAGCCCTTTTAAAAACCCTTTCCTCACACAATCCTCCACATTCAGTTTAAAGACGTCCTCTTGAGAAGACCAACTTAAGTTCCAGCAGTTCCACGCTACCCCCCACATCATTCAACATGAGAAACTTTGGATCTCTGATTGTACTCGTCGTGGCCCTCGGCTTCGTCCTGACTGCCTCCGCAGGAACAACCAAAGAGCAGAAGAAGAAGATGCTCGAGAAATTGAGATCAGCGCTTCACACTAACGAGACTGAGGCTATTCTGGAGAGCATTAAAGCCATCGACTCCACAACCTCCAGCGCTAATGCTACGAAGACTGAGTCCCTCGCTGAGGTGAAGCCCGAGGAACCTTCCAATGTTGACGCTCCAGCAGAAGCAGCAAAACCGAATTCTGCAGCAGCCCTTGTTACAGCCGTAACTGCTCAGTATATGGGTGTGTGGTTAAGCCTAAGAATCCCTATTTTTACATAGTGAAGTGTGTTTAACATGAGTGATATTCATTTGCAGCAAACATGCGACTGCTGATGAAGCGAGTGATGGAAGTCTTGGGACTGAGAGGTGCGAAGAAGCGAGAAGGACGGAACAATCGAATGTTGGAGGCCGATGAGGAACACAACACCATCGAACTTCCTCCCATTTACAGAGACGAAGTCCGTGCAACCGTTGGAGCTGCTTTGGGAGATAACGAGTGCATTCAGCAGGTCGCTTGTGTCGCAGGTTCCAAACTGAAGCAAATTAAGGGCAAGCAAATCATCTTCGCGTAAGTTCCATGCTCAAATTCTCATCCGCAAATCTTCAAAGCAAACAAACAAAAAAGTCATAAGATGATCTTCCTTTCTTTAAAGGTTACTGGAGAAATTCTCTCCATCCACTTGGAAAGACGCCGTTCGGACTGCAAAGAACGCTGCAATTTTGGAATCCGACTGCGAATTCAAATGTCTGGAGGGATAGGCTCACTAGATGAAACTGTTGTCTCTACTTTTCACTTAATTTATTCACCCATTCCATTTAACTCGTTGTATCTCTTCTCCTCTCCTCCTGGCTACTATTTATTTGTACACACGAAGTAATCAATACTTCACTTTTGATTGACGATGAAGCAATAAAACTGTTATACTTGACTAAGTAATAATAGATTAAAAAACAAACATGCGTTTATTAACAACACTTCCATTGACAATCACAATCAGAAATGTGTGTGTTTAAAAATTAAAATAAGTCTCATCTTTGGGTCAGTTACGTTGTCAAAGCTTTGGTCATTTACAGAGTCAAGCACGAAGATTATTCCATACTAGGTCTTACCCTCAGCCTCAGCCTCAGCCTCCGCCTTAGCCTCTGCCTTGACCTTAGCCTGTGCCTCAATATAGTCAGTTATGTCAGTAATATGCATAAGCATTACCATCTCATTAAACCACTCCGATTCACCAGACCTCCATGAGCCAGAGTCACTGGGGTCATCTGGGTCGTCGATTAAGCTGTCTACCTCTTCTTTCTTCCTACGTTTATCTTCACGATCATCATCAGACGCCTCATCGTCTGCATCACGATCATGTTCCTCTTCGACGTAATCTCGTGGAGGTGGCGGAGGTGGCAAGGTTTCTGGCGGTTCGGGTTCATATACGATGTATATATAAATATGCGTTGTTCCCAGGTCCATGTTGACCAAAGGATGATTATCTGGCATTTTCTCCACGGGTCCGTCTACAAATCATCATTTACAATTAGCTCAGCGGTAGAATATTTGACAATTTGTGTTATAATTTTATTAATTACTTTCAAACATTTTTCCAATCGCCCGTAAGTTTACAACCAATTGAGCCACAGACTGCAAGTACTCGTCCTAAATAAAATCATACAATTGCATAAAACCATATAAATATTATCTTTCAGCTCCACAAGTAACTTTATTGTTGAAAACTCACATCAGTGCTCGCTGCCTCGAACAACGCGCGTTCGTGATAATCTCCACTGTTAGATCTAAGAGCTCGACAGTCCCCTATAGCGTCAAATCTGCAACAACAAAAATCAGAATCAAACTCTGTCAAACACACACGGACGGTCGAATTCGACAAGAAAAGCAACGAAATGAATTCACTCTTTGACTTACATATGATTTTTCATGGTTTGTCTGAATTCGTCACTTCTCCATGGTTCAACTTCATTTACGTCCTGCACTTCCGCTTCCACAACTTCGTCCACCTTCTTCATTTGGAGTTCCTCAATTTCGTCCACCTTCTTCACTTGGAATTCCTCAATTTTCTCCACTTTCTTCACTTGCAGTTCCTCAATTTCGTCCACCTTCTTCACTTGGAGTTCCTCAATTTTCTCCACTTTCTTCACTTGGAGTTCCACGATTTCGTCCGCCTTCTTCACTTCCGGTTCCACGACTTCGTTCACCTTCTCCACTTTGAGTTCCTCAATTTCGTCCACCTTCTCCAGTGTCGACTGTACAGCTTCGTCCACCTTCTCCACTTTGAGTTCCACACCTTCGTCCACCTTATCCAGTGTCGACTGCAGAGCTTCGTCCACCTTATCCAGTGTCGACTGCAGAGCTTCGTCCACCTTATCCACTGTCGACTGCAGAGCTTCGTCCACCTTATCCACTGTCGACTGCAGAGCTTCGTCCACCTTCTCCACACATTCGTCCACCTTCTCCAGTTTCGACAGCAGAACTTCGACCACCCTCTCCACTTCAAGTTCCACAACTTCATCCACCTTCTCCATTTTTGGCTTTAAGAGCCACTCCCCCAACTGAACACTAAAACTCTTTAACAAGAGAATATGTCGCGTTTTAGTGAGTGTGAAACAATGCACAATAACACCAAGCTGGGATCAACAAAATACTAAACAATTAGTCAACTTCCTTACCTTTCTTGTGTATGCTCCAACAATTAAAACTACTCGTCCCCCTTCTTAGGTCAACTTTGGAAAATCGCTAACTGTTTAATGGTAATAATAAAACGGATTCGACAACAGCTGAGATCAAGTTAATGAATGCAGGAGGACGTGATGCTAATTAATGCAACAGACTGAGGTGGTCTGGTGTGACGGTGGCAGTGAGCAAGTGTCAAGTGTGCTGCCTGCGTTGCGTGGCTCTCGCACACCAATCAATTTGAACTTCCCCGCCTTCCCTCAACTCAGTCCGCCAAAGTTTGAAATATTCCCCGTCCCCTCTCACTTCACCCCGCAATTACATCAACAACAACTTCTTAATACGCTCATTCCTCACGTTATGACAGCCTCAAGAAATCAAAATGCTACTTCAAACTTCAAACTTCAACTTCAATTTCTATTCTTAATCACTTATTTATTAGAAGACTCATCAAACATCCGACAAGTATTTACATAAATATATATGGGCTCCTTAGGAACATCGACACGGTGGTGTTTATGACCGCTTACACATAGACGACGCTGTCATGCTTACAGCTCCGAGGCAGACTTCTCCTCCGCTCAGCACCAACTAAGTCGCTCGCTACGAGAACAATATAACGAAAGGGAATTAACAATAGTCAACACGGAAATTGTCTCTGCACACTTTCAAAGATGCTTGAAGCAACTAAACTCTTACTTTCTTTTCTACGCTTTCTTCCTTTGCGCTGCTCAGAACTTTCTTTTTCCTCGCGAGGCTCCTCCAATTTCGCATACGTGTGATCACGGTGGACTTAATAAACAAACACGGGTATGAAATAATATGAAGACTGCCAGCCTCCATTAACAATCAAACTGTCACCAATCAACAACTTACCTTCGAACTTGATGACTTCGACGCGGTTGACCTCATCCCCTGTAGGCAGTTCTAACGGAGACTCCTCTGCTACTTCTTCACCACGCGTAGGTGCGTACATCTTCTGCGCGGCCTTCGTAGGCCACCGCCTTTTCCTCGTCTCTGTTGTGAAATAAATCAGTTTCATCTTCAGTATTAACAGCTTCTTAGGCTTTGGATGTCAGACTGTTGCCGCATGGACTGAATTTAACTGAATTAACCTGCTGTTCGCTTTTTAGGAGGGAGGGGGGGCACTTTAAAGAAGCAAGCCGTCGGAGGAGGGGTCATCGCTGTCCCCTTGGACAGGCTGGTGCTCTCTGACAGCTCGGGGTCCATGAAGACTCAGCGACAGCGATTATCAGACGAGTTTAGGTGCGCACAGGCTGACTGGACCTTCAGAACTGACTGGGCGAGGATGACGCGTCCAACTTAAACTTCCTCCCGCATTTCTGCTACTGACAGCGACAGATGGCAAACATTGTAGAGCAGTGATTCTGCGTCTTCCATCACACATCCTTCAACCCGTCTACACTACTCACCAGCCTCATCTTCTACACTCTACACTTCTAGCTTCGCTCAAACTAGATGACTAGATGACTAGATGACTAATAATGGATGAGTACTGCTGAACTTATAGAATTAAATTATTTCCTGCAGTTATCATGAAATGTGTCTAATCTTTTTCTCCAGGCCGAAGTGAGGAACGCACGGAACGCTAATCCTCGGGGAGGATTTCGCTCATGTTCTCATCTCGCTATGGAACAATTCTAATTAACTTCACGCCACCCACTTTGACCTTCAACCCAGAACCTCTGAACATTCTCCACCTGCATTCCTCCAACCTCCACGCTGCCCTACACGAATTTCAGGCATTTTTACTTACGCACATACACTTGCATTCCGCAGCTTGTCCCGTGCAGACAGACATAAGTATACAGCTTGATGTTCAAGACTTCAACTGGTAACAAGGATCACTTCTACTGACTTGAATTCAAGAACTTATTTGAGGTTTTCCTATATCAGTAAATAAATGTGTACGCAGGTGTCCCTCTGGTTTTAAAGTTACAAATAATTAATTATAGTTTATTCCCACTTTGATGCTACAGCTACAACTTCAATAATGGGTAAGATTTAAGATGAGTGAGGACACACGTTATATTAAATGCAGCACATCGCTAATATTATCGACTATCGTGTGCTGCAGAGTTTCCGCGATAGTAGATATTATGATGAGATGATGACAATGGTGAGAGACTATTCATATTACGACTATCACAAATTACAATCCATCAAAACCTTGCAAATTGGAAGTATCTCATTCGAAGGGTTTCATCAGGCGCAGATGTCCATTTACAGAAGCATCAGCATCCCAACCTCAGCTTAGTAGGACGAAACTCCATCAAAGTTTCCTTCCAACCTTCTTACCATACGGGAAATATGAAGTTGAAGTTGACAGCCAACTTATCTTTCGAAACGAATTCATTCGAACTGTTTGATGCAATAGCAGGTGGGTGGCTGAGCGAGGCTTCTTTTTTTAATTGTCCGTAGCCACTCTGCATTTCGAATCATTTTCATAGAGATTCAGCGAGGTTTGCACAGTTTGCAGTCGCCTGGTTAGTTTTGTTCTCTCACTGAAACTTCGAGAGAAAACTCATCCCTAATATTAATCCCAGTTAGTCTTCCTTCACTCTTCAACGTCTTCACTTCTAACTTCACTCTTGAGACGAACATTATTTCTCACCCGGAGGAATCAAGTTGACTAATTAACTAATTGTAAGCACCACAGCTTTCATTGCTCTTCCATTCCACTCTCTCCTTGTTCACGAGTTTAAGCTTAAAAGCATTGAGTTGTGTTGTGTATATTTTTATGATGTCCATCCGTCCGTCTAACCTCCTCCGGGTTGGTGTGTTTGCGATTCATCTCTGGAGCAAGCGGAGCTCTCTTCATTGTTTCGTGTAATAAAATGATTGTAAATAAATGTGTCGACATCAATAAAAGTCCCACCTCTTTGGACAGCGAGGAGAGATAAGAATAATCACAAATCGGAGTGTGTGCGTGTGTTGTTGTAGTCTTCCACTTGTTTGTTTGTGTTTGTTCTCTCAAATTCTCTCGTTGCAGTCTGCGGGTTTTCTGTGATTCCTTCCACCGCCAACGACAAGTAAAACTGGATGTTCCGTACAACCTGAAGTTGGACATGTGTCGTGGACACACACGACACAAGTGACAATTAACCTCTCACCGAAATGGCCGACCGAGATTGATTTAATTACACTTCAAGCCATTTGGTGTGGCTTACTTTGTTGATCATACTGTTAAGTTGTTTTTGTGTGAGTAGTTTGAAATCTAAGAATCTGAGGAAACCTTGACATTTATTTGTGAGTGGGAATGAAGGTGAAGGGTGTGTCGGGGGGTGATGGAAGGGTCGGGGGGATGATGAGACACTTCTTGAAGCTCCTCGGACTTTTCATCGTTTGCACGTCTCTCGCAATCTACTCCATCACAAGTGACAATGCGGGACACTTCGGGACAACTCTGAGCTCTCTCATCTCTGGACAAAGTGGTGGCGATTATTTGCGGAAGAAGTTGTGTCATAATTCGACAGGATGCAACATTCTCAACTC
Source organism: Isotomurus palustris (assembly GCA_034696625.1). Lineage (NCBI taxonomy): Eukaryota > Metazoa > Arthropoda > Collembola > Entomobryomorpha > Isotomidae > Isotomurus > Isotomurus palustris. Next base: position 1,247 of record JAQGAD010000315.1, on the reverse strand, counting down.
AGTTTACAGGTAGGCAGGTCTTCTTGAGAGCCAGTCGAGTGGAATGTCGGTGTGTCATGTGAGTATTGTAAATGGGATGAAGAAGTAAGTAGAAATAGTTTGGCACATTCCATCGGTTTTATTACAAATGAACGCCCACACACGCTTCTCCAGATGAAATTTCCCATACTGCCTCTCTCAGTTTTGGGTTACGATTTGCGATGGGCAGAATTCATTTTCATTTTCTTTGAAAAAGATGTTGAGGAGGAGTGGCAGTTCTGACGCAATAATTAAAGTTTTATTTGGGGTAAGGAAAGCAGTTCTTTCGTCCTGTGCTTATCATTTAAGCGTCTTTGTTAATTGAAGGACAGTTTTGAGTTATAAAGTAAAAGTATTCAAAGAGAGGTGTTTCATGAAAACAAGCGATGAACAATGGGAGATTATTGCGGAGGATTGTGTGAAGGAAAGAGATGAGTTCCAGTGTACGGGGAAATTCGAGAAAGCAATTAGCCGGCTAATGAATCTGCTGCTGCAGATTAGATTGACAGTCATGTGTAATTTTAGTTCGTTTCTCTGTGCGAAAGATTCTTTTGCCTAAAGAGGAAGTTCGTGTGAGGAGATCGTAAATTCGCAAGTGATTTACAATTTGCAAATTGCACCCACGTCCACCCGTCACCCGTCATCTGCTTTTATCTATTTTGAAGTCAATTATCTTTGCTCACTTTTCTTCTTTCGAACTACCTGTGGATTTCGAATAATAGACAATTGACATGGAGATTAATTCCGAGTTGTTTTCATCCAAACTACGTCCACCGTAAACCAAATGAATAATTCATATGCAATGAGACTTGTCGCTGCAGTTGATTCATGAGGAGTTTTTTCCGTTGGGCAAAAGGTAATTCAAGGACTTATGTTATGTATGTAGCGGCTATGGTAGAGGTACACACAATTTTCTTCGTCTTTTTTAAGTGGACCTACCGAAATGCAAACAGAGGATTGCAGATTGTCAGTGAAAAGGAATCATAAATTCATAAGGCAATTAGCATTTAACCGTTAAGTAACGACGGGCTAATCATTCTTAAATGATAGTTGAAAATGTATTGGCGAAGTCTGGAGAAAGAGAATTGTTGTGTGAAGTAAGGCTGAAGGTGGACGTTTTAAATTGAATGCAGGAGGAGGAGGATTGTGCGTGTGCAATTAAATTATGAGAGCGCAGTTAGGAGAGAATTAGCAATTGCAAATACACAAAGCTACAGCAAAATGTCGTG
>JAQGAD010000314.1:0-47179 GCA_034696625.1 Isotomurus palustris | reverse complement strand
TACGTAAGCTTTTGCGTTGTTTCTGAACTAAAATTCAGTGTTTGCACGAACTCCTTCGATATTTAACCACTGCTCAATGGTTTAATAGATGTTAATATGTTAACATACGTATATGCAAAATTGAAATAATTTTATCTAGGTTTAAGTATCATTTTAGAAAGAATTATTGACGAGAGAGAGAGAAAGCAATAGACATTATATTATTATGTGTGTAGATTTAAGTGCTCGTAATGTTAAGTATTGGTTATTATGTACTTATTACTCTAACCATGTATAAGTATTTGGTATTTAAGCTGTAAAAGCAAATGAGGCAAGGCATTTTGATGTCATGAAGAATAGGTAAGCAAGCAGAGATCATACAAAGTGCTTTGTACTACAAGTCGATGTCGTGTCATGGAATATGGAATCCATTGGAATGAATAGCTTTTCCAAATCAGTTTCCTTCTGACAATGAATGGAGAATAACTTTCAAACCTAGCTAGAATTTACATGACATCAATTCTTCGTTTACCACTTGACTATTTGGAGCTGCACATAGTCACACACACACTATCGTAACATACCCCTACTTATTTTTATACGTACGACCTGTACGAAGCATATCTAGTGAAGTGTTATCATTGTAAACTTTAATTCTCCATCCGCTTGTACAATTTAGATTTAGAACGAGTGAATAGTAATAATAATAATAGAGCTGTCCGCAACCAGACCTTGCCTTGTGCCTTGTGCAGTTTTACTTTACTTTGGCGAGAGTTATTTTACTCAAAAGTGTGGACGGCTGTGGATATTGTGGCGTTGTGTGTGTCTTCTTATCTATTTGCATTTTAAGTTGCGGTAAGGCAATCTAAGCAGTCCTTGGTGCAGAATAGGGTTATTTGGTGGTTATCTCTGGCTGAGATGTTTGGCTGTGTAATAAGTCCAACCTGCCGTGTGTGTAGATGTTTGATAACCATTCCGGCCCATAATAATCTTCCCGTCGGCATTAGTAATTCATGAGGAGAGGACATATCAGTGAGTACCATATTGCTCCATACCTGGTGGCTATGAAGGAGAAATTGGGTTAGTTGAATGAAATAGGCGATAAAAGTGGCTTGGAAGAGAAAGACCGATCATAAATAGCAGACACATGTATCGTATAATAATGGACGGAAGGAGAAGTTTAAGTGCAAGTGATTCAGGAGTTGGTGAAAGTTTTGGTAGCGACTCAAGCCTACTTTCCATTTCTCCTGGAGAAAGCCGAAGTCGAATTGGGTCATTGGGAGACAGTATGACGGAGTTCGAAGTAGGGAACGGTTCATCGGCTGTGTCTTATGGTCATTTGGTCAGAAGAAATGCCAGTAACAAGATACCTCTCGCTCCTCTCATACGAATTACCGTAGAGCCTGTCTCCTCTGAGGACGACTCGGATGCAGACTCTTCCATTTTCTTGGAACTGAGTGAAACCGGATTATCCGACAAGACTCTCGCAGAATTGGATGGAATTATTGAAGACAGTGGCATAATGGTGTCTTGTGATGAAGTTGAAGACTCCTTTTCGGGAGATAACGAGCTCCAAATAGTTCAGATGGATGGTCCAGGTGGGACTCACTTAATGAATGATTCATTATTGGACAGTCCTTGTTGTAAATCTCAGCTAGGACGGACACAATCATCTCCAAGTCACACTAACTTATCGGAAGAAACGTCTTCTTGTCCTGAAGAGGGAGATGGAAGTAGTGGGGGTGAGGGAAGTGGGGGTGGTGGTGTTGGTGGTGGTTGTGGTACACCTTCAGATGGAGATGGGCCTGTCTCATCTTCCCTCAAGGTCGAGGAGATCAAGCCACGGAGGCGAAATACTATCGCTGACATTTTCAGATGGTATGGTCATTAATAAGCAATACATACAGTGGTAATAATGGATGATGGGCTGAGGAGATAATTTGTGAGTGGCATTTGTTGTACTTGCAAAAAGCAATTGCTCTCTTGCTGATCAGGCTAACGATAATGATACAGTCCACATTCTAGATTCCTTGTTTTCATTAATTGGGAATTGGAAAGCCTTATTCTCCTTCCTACGTGAATTATCGAGATGTACATGAGAGATGAGGGCATTCGTAAGAAATGTTTTATGCACAGCGAGTGTATCTCATTAGGCGTGTGGATCTTCGAAGAATTTTTATTCATCTCGTCTCAGGTTTTAGGACGATTTCATCTCGATTGTAGATTGTGTGGATATTGTAGCATGTGCATCTATAGAATGTGTGTCTCGTGTTGAGGAAACTTTGTTGAGAGTTTTGTGTAAAAATAGTTGTGTTATGTCGACTAAAGAAGATGAGAGCTGCTGTAGTACTTTGTTGCGTGATGTTTTTATCAAGTCCTTAATTTTGTATGGAAAAGACTTTATGGGAGCGATAGTAATGCTAGACGTCACTAGACACGAGTATATTTTTTGGGTAGAAACACTGAAATGAAATGCATTGTACTTTATGTAGATACGTACGTAGTAAGTAGCTCTGTGTTGGGATGGGATGATACTGAAAATTCCAAAGGTAGTAGGAGTAAAGTAGCATTTCATCTGCTGTTATATGTGGCATGCATGCAACCAAGAATTGATGTGTTTTGTGATGGCTTGTTAATGTTTAGGGCTAAGCCACACGATAATCCATTTGGTCATTATGTCTTGTTCTATTACAAGGCAGTTTGTGCATCTAACGATTATTCATCAGAGTTCAGAGTCTGCTACTGTACCCTTAAGCATTTGACAACTGGGTGTTCAACTAGACGGGTGGAAATAATTATTCTTAGGCCAGTAATCTTTGGTTTCTTGTGGAAAGTAGTGTGTTTCCATTTACACAAACTTTGGAAGAACGGGAAGTGTTTGAAGAATACGATGACCGTGCTCCGTATGCTTTGACTCAAGATAATTTTAATTACCATCCTCTGAACATCTGTAGTACCAACTACCAAAACCAACCAACTCTCTTTGAAGTGGTTCATGGAGCCAGACAAGTAAAATGATTGACGTTGTATAATAATAAACACACGCACTGTTATCTTCCTGAAGGAGAGAAAGGAAGAATGGGAGAAGCCAAAAAACGGATAATGGTTTGAAAGCTAAATGGTTTGTATCTATTTTTCAGGTTAATAGAGTCGGATTCTAAATCCTTCAACTCCCTTCAAGGTGCTAACAGCAATCATTCTCGGAAGAGTTCGGATACTTCTGAACTGTCCTTGGAACAAGGGTCTGACAAGGGATCTGAAGACACTGAAGAAGACCTATGGATCACTTGGGGACGCATTGTCAACGAGTGGGAAACTTATTGGAAGAAGAAAAACCAATTCGTTAGGGTATGAATGGAAAAGTTTAATGAACTAATTTTATAATTAGATTATTGTATTGTCTCTGGTTAATTAATATGGATAGGAAGTGTGTGTGGAAGTAGGGTATCACATAAACGAAAATCCATAGTTGTGTTGATAGATTTGTTTGCTTTTGAATTGTTAATGTAGGACCTAGTTAGACGTGGAATACCTCATCACTTTCGTGGAATAGTATGGCAGCTTTTGTGTTTAGCACACGATTCACCGGACAAGGCTAAATATGCAGATTACATCAAGGCGACGTCAGCATGTGAAAAGGTAGGTCAATCACGATAATTGACGTGCCCTCAAAACCATCTTTCCATGTGCCGTAAGGCTAGAAGCTCATCATTTCCAGTTGTCCACTTTATTTTATTGGTACAAGATGAATGAGTGCGAAGTAGAAAAATAGTGGAACATAAAGAACTGTGATGCTACAGATAAATTAAGTTGTCAGTGATGGGACACAAGTAGTTTAGTTGGTGATGATGATAATGACAACATAGTATTTTTATTACAGGTAATACGACGTGATATTGCAAGGACGTACCCGGAACATGAATTTTTTAAGGAGAAGGATGGACTAGGGCAAGAGTCTTTGTTCAACGTTATGAAAGCCTACTCGTTGCATGATAGAGAAGTTGGCTACTGTCAAGGTTCGGCATTCATAGTTGGACTACTTCTCATGCAAATGCCTGAAGAAGAGGCTTTTGCTGTTGTTGTCAAATTAATGCAGGTGAGTTGGGCGATCGAGCGATTTTTAATTATTAATGCTTCAATTCATTCGGAGGACCGATGTGGGATTATAAAAGATATAAAACTGTTAAGTGTGTCGAGCTGAAAGTCAAAGTGTTGTTTGAAGAACTGACGTAGGTAGTTTGCTGGTGGTATTGACCTACTTCATTAACGTGTGTGTTCATGTTGATTTTTATAGGACTATCGTTTACGGGAAATGTTTAAACCATCAATGGCGGAGTTAGGACTTTGTATGTATCAGTTGGAAATGTGTGTACAGGTATGTGATATCGTTATATCCACGTGGAAATGGGAGCGTTAAGGAATTGTAATGAGCTTCAATTTGTATTTATGGATGTTTAGGAGCAAATGCCAGACTTGCATGTACATTTTCAATCTCAAGGAGTTCACACTTCGATGTACGCGTCTTCTTGGTTTCTGACCATTTTTACGACGAGTCTTCCTTTAGGAGTTGCTTCCAGAATAATGGATATGTTTCTCATGGATGGAATTGAAGTTGTTTTTCGAATAGCCTTGGCTTTCTTGTCGATTTCGAAAAATGAGTTACTTTTCTTAGATATGGAGGGCATACTTAAAGTAAGTGGATAAATTTTGTGAACCGTGGTGTGATTAATGCCTTATATACACTCTGTATATAGTAGTGTATAGATCGATGAATGATTTATGTAATGTTCCATGGTCGTGTTTATTATATGAACAGCATCTTCAGAAAGAATTGCCACCGAAAATTGAGGCAGAGCCGGAAACTCTTTTTGGAGCATCCTTACAAATGAAATACAATGCGAAGAGGATGAAAAAGTTGGAGAAAGACTATGCGGCAATGAAGACAAAAGAACAAGAAGAAATGGTTGAGCTCAGAAGACTGAGGACAGAAAATAAATTGCTGAAACACCGAATTGAAGTCCTCGAAACGGAATCCTCTGAGCTGGCAAATAAATTGATTCAAGGACAAGTGGGTCGTGCTGAAGAAGTTGAGACGACATTCGCATTAAAACGTGAATTAGCTGCTGTGCGTCAGCATTATATGGAAACTATGAAGCAATTAGAGAATGTTACTCAACAGTACCAACATCTCCTCCTTGTACTTGACGAAACAGTAAGAACGTAATTATTTAATGTGAGTCGAGCAATTTGAGGGAAAATTATGCTAATAATGTCTTCACTCGAATGTGTTCCAAGCAGAATTCCACTAAACAAACGTCAATGGATGAGATATCCTTGAAGTCTGAAATGTTGAAGCAAAAGGAGGACCTTATTCAATGCTTGCAAAATGAACTTGTGGAAGTGAGACTGCAAGAGGCGGAGAATTCTGTTATAATGTCAGATTTACGAAGCCGGATTCAAGATCTGGAGGAGGACAAGAAGAAGTTACGTGAATCTGTGGTTGACAATTCAGTTGCTCACTTACAAGAAGAACTTATTGCTGTGAAGCTGAGAGAAGCTGAAGCTTCGCTTTCACTTAAAGACCTCCGACAGAAAGTATCTGACTTGACTTCACAGTGGCAACGGCATTTACAGGCATGACACATCAATGAGAATTAAAAATATATGTCTTTCTACGGTTGTGTCTAGACATATGGCGTGTCTAAACTTTGGTCATAACTTTTCCTTTGTATGTGTTTGCAGGAACATGAAGAAGGAAGCAATGAAAAGAAGGGAACTGCCACACCGTTGGGCAACCTATTCACCTCAAGCCGAGTTGAAGTTCAGCGTCTTGAGGAGGAAGTCATGACTTTTAAACTGAGAGAAATGCAATCAGTGATTGAACTTAAAGAACATAGACTGAAAATTATGGAGTTAGAAACTCAGGTACCTGCGGCATACACTAATTACTTACGTCCAGTATTAGAACGAAATGGCTTGCTAATTATAATTGTGACTTTTAGGTTCAAGTGACATCAAATCAACTGAAGAGGCAAGAGGACGAGAGCAAACGTCTTAAAGAAGATTTGGATGTTGCATTAACTCAGAATAAAGAAATGCAGAATAAGCTGAAAGATGAAAGACGGAGGTATTCTGACTTGGAGTCTAAGCTCAAGGAGGATTCTGTTCACGCTAGAATCAAAGATGCTGAGAAGAGTCAGGTACTTAAAATTTAAATCTATTTCGGATATATAAAGCATGTATAAAATAAAAACGACATGAACAATAATCATTAAAAACTGTGTTTATAATTGCAGAGAATGTTTGATCTATCCCAAGTAATTTCTACCCTGAAAGTGAAGAACCAAGAGTTAATAGCTGAGAAGGAGCTGATGAGGGACCGCTGTTTATCTTCCCGTACCAGTGATAGCAACGGAGATCGATCCGACTCGGAATCAGATACTCAAGACAGCAGATACAAAGAATTACAAGGAAGTATTGCTACTCTAGCCTCCCAGTTATCCACAAGTTTGAACAGTAGTTGTGATGAGGGAATTATCAAAGACCAGATGCAAGATGAGACTCAAATAAATGGACACGGTTCCATTTCTAATGGAGTGGAGGCGAACAAGTGACTTTACTCTCGTATGAATTTGTCTCTCAACCCGTAACTTCCGTGATTAACCTTTCAAAACGTAAAATCAATGCCTCATCATCCTCCCACGCGCAGCTTTACCAGTGCAGTGATTGTCTTTCGCAAACATTTGGCCAATTCAGGTGACAATGTCATTAAAATGTGGATCGAAGTATGTTTCATCTGCAAAAACTTAGGCCAAATCATATCACCGTACCCCTTAATTGAAATTCGAAATGAACCTGCTCTGAATAACTACCACACTTAGTGTGTCCTATTGTTACTGTGCTTGGAAGGGCAGAAAGGATAGTTTGGAAATGTTGGTTTCCTTCTCAGGTTACAATTTATTAGACCATGTCTATGCACGGTGCAAAAATAGTTTCCCGTGAATTATGACTTTTTGATTTGAACTTTTGAACTTGAAGTTTTGTTTGTGTGATACATAAAGGGACATACGTATTAAGTGTTTAATTATAATTAAATGTTATTCACAAAACTGTGATTGTACTGCGTGCTGCTAACATAATCATAAGATGCTAAAACAAATAGGGAAATCTCAACTGCACAACAAAATGCTTGTAAACTTAAATGAGTGTGTTGGTGTGCGCTTGAGTTTTAAAAACTCACAGAAAACTAAAGAAAAAAGCTTGTGCGAGTTAAAAATAGTAAGAAATAAGAAAATCATGTTTGAATGAAAATACAGCACAAGCCATCGCTGATGTAGTCAACCTTATTCAATAGATTGCTCACAGATTACAACTGCATTTGGATAAATTGCAATACATTAACTAACACGCACCAACCAAACTGGAAACGAAATAATGAGTGTGCTAATAACTACTTCTGTATTAACCTTACCTACCTAATACCTGTTAGCTAAATAATGATAAATTAAATGATAGTGGAAGAATCTAAACACATTGAATCTTGTCTACCACCAACCAAAGCAAACTAATCATCTCAAATATTTTTGTAACAACTAAAATGATAAAGGACAGAAAAATCTGGGTATGGAATTTGTAAGATTGAGTATGGATTAAAGTACTTTTTGGCTTAAAGCAGTAAATTAACGGAAGTGCTGAGTGTGTGTAAAATTAGGTAATTAGAAAATTAGGATAAATTACTTGAAATGCCAATAATTGTTTTGTAGTCAGGTGTAAAATAACGTGGTCTGGTATTTATTACCATTCCATAATAGTTTAAGGTTTTCGAGTAGTTTCAAGTTGCTCATTTATGATATGCACACTATTATTGTACACTTACTTGAGTGTGTCATCAACTTTCAATTCAATATGCTTGGCTATTTCACACTAACAAACTAACCCTTATACAAAATGCTTCAAGTTTATAACATTCTATGCAGAAGAAGTTTTCCCTATGCAACTTTATTATTATTATTACATCTTTTCAATGATTAATAATTCATTAAAATGAAGTAAAACATATTCTTACTGCACAAAATATCGTGTGTGTGTGTGTGCGTAAATAATGTTTAGATTATGAGGATTTCCACGAGTAATAATATCCTTTCGTGTCTTTAAGAATGACCTCCTCTGCCTTTGCCTTTTGTTAATTTGGTGGCAAGTGGCAAGTTGTGTGCTGGGTTCTAAAAAATAGACAGCAATTTACTAAGTTACCGGATTTTCGTAGATCTTAAGATTTTAATGGTATAAACCAACTAAAAAAGTACTTATTTATTGTAAAAATGTTTCAACAAAGGTGTTTCTACTGTAGTCTGTGACATTGCCGTTGATAACAATGTGAATTTTAGTCAATGTTTTGTACTTAAAGTATAATCTCGAGGTTTAAGTGTAAATGATAATAACTCTTTAATTATATTATTATTGGATAAGTAACGCGGAGAATAATAAAGTCGATAAATGGATTGGAGGGTTTTGTATACATCCTTATTGCATACAAGAATACAAGTTGAGTTCGGTTGTTTGGAAGGTTCGATTTGTGATGTTGAGGGCCTAAGGTGAGTCACGGAGTGAAAGGCATGTGCGATGATATTCCACTAGATTGTGGACGGTTTATGCATAACACTTTCATATGAATTATGCGAATCTTTCCGCAGAGGAATCACGAACCTGTTTTGGTTCTCGAGAGTCTGGAGAGTTGGATCTGATTCCTTGGGGATTCATATAATTCTCCAGTACTGGCAACTCGTGAAACATACGAATCCACCTCTGCTCACCTTCTCCATTAAGTAGGAAGTGATTTAGACTAGCGTGGAAAATGGAACGTTGATATATACCTACCCACCATAGTTAACAGTGTCCATTATCATTAGTTGTGTTTTAAAAGTTTATTTTGCCCCATAAACGGAATGTGAACTGTGAAGGAAGTTCCAATAACTGGAGACATGGCGAAAGGGATCGGTCACTTCATTCTCATAATTAAAGCAATTCTAACCAGGGTGATTTTTGGAACTCACGGCTTCATCGCAATTTGGAGAGTGACTTCAATTAAAAATGATCCTTACTACTGGTATTTGTGTGCGACCTTACTGGCTTTGGCTTTTGAGGGTGTTTTTACACTCACGATTAAAAAGAATCAGGAGTGGAAATGGTAAGTAAATTACTTACAAATTGAGCATAGTATTAAGTTATCCAGACTGCAATATTCGTGTTTCGATAAGTTCCATATAAATAGAAATATTTACGATTTTACGATAAGTAGAAAGTGAATCTCAGTTTGCCCCAACTTCTTCCGCAGAGAAAGTAACTTCAGCTACGCCTATCCATTTCATTCATCCACATCAGTAGATAGAGAATGTAGGTTAAGAAGAACTTGTAGTGAATATTGTTATGAGGAGATGTGTTGTCCATCAACTACTTTGAAATACAAAATAGAAATCGAGTACAATGTGAGACGACTGAGTCGTGGAGTGAATGATGGACGTTTCTCTCCCAGATCTCAAAGTTGAATTGATTCTTCTTTATCCAGTCAACCTCAAAATCGGATGAAAAATGTGTTCATATTTGCTCTAATGCTATCCGATCATATTTCACCCATTAGTCTGACTTCACCTGACTACGAATTACGAAAGGTGTAAGCAAATATCATAGCTATGTTGGAACGGGATGTGAAAGGTGATGATTCGATTGTAAAGGGTTGAACAACAATTAAAAGAAATCATAATCATTGCATGACTACCAGAGCAAAATAAATTCACCTCAGCTTGAGATTTGAGCTCATGCTATGAACTAAATTAATCTGTTAATAATTAAGCAATATACAATTGACAAATTAAAACAATAACGGCATTTGTGTGTTTACAGGTTCTGTCCTAGTGTATTTTTATACTTGTGCAGCGTTGTACCTGCAATTTGGCTTCTGGAAGTGGACAAATTCGATAGAAAGTTGGCTTTGATAGCCGCAGCTGAGCGTAACTTGACAGCGGTGATCTCAAATGAAGAACTGGCAGCAATTGACACTTTCGGGGTGCGTGAAACCTTATAATATAATTAAGTAATCATTATTTTTCCTTCTACGATTGGGCATAGATACTATGATTTTTTTAAAACTTGGACAGACATAATTTTTTAAATGACTTGCTTATTGAGTAAAATGGTTACAGATTGAGGGATGACGATAATTGATTTTAGATTTTTCGGGCAATGTATGGAGTATTGTAGCAATTGCAGTCAAACACCAAATAATAACAATTGAGACTAACATAAAACCTTATGACCCTTCATGATGGGGTTGCATATTATTGGTTTGGGTTCAACCCCTTACGGCATATAAGTGGATACTTACGACGTATATTATTACAAGTACGTGAGAAGGCGAGAGCGAACCTAGTTCCCGTATGAATTGCTCATAAATCTGCAAAGTGAGACGTCATTTTCTGTTTGTGGCTCGTGAAAGAGAGAAAGTTACTTCTAATAGGAATGCTGCCACTTTCACTGCTTTCACTTTAGTGAAATGGTAACACGAGAGTAAAAGCCTCTCCAGTTGGGTGGAGGGAAGTATTGTCTAACAATTCTAATGCCGATCGACCCTTAGGAGAGTTCGAGAGAAACACATTTATCCGATTTCTTTACTGCTCCCAGACTGACTGCTTTATTCACCTACCTATCCAGTTGCTAGATTGTGTAGACTCCGATTCATTCACAGATTCGAGGAGATACTTATATCTTATATACACCGAAAACTACCCTAGTGCATTGGCAACTAGGGTTTGTGTGAGTAGAATTGTCTAGAACCTAGAATATCTAGAAGTGTAGGAAGGTAGAAATGAATCCATCTATTCTTCTCATCCCGAGACAAGTGTTAAATAGCGACCACCAGATAGTCTTATAAGTTAGATGGATGTGAAGATGATAAGACTGAATGAAGTCATTATTAAGCCATTACAGGAAGAGCGAGCTAATGAGGTGGAAATGCTGTACGACTTTCACCTCTGAATCTCTTATAATATATTTCCTTCCACTTCAATCATCCCTTTGCATGTATATACATCCACTGTAATCGATCAATACGTAAACTCTTTACAAAATCCAACGAACTAAACTCGCCAATAGTCAAGTGTAGACTCGCCAAAATTTTCGCAAATGTATATTTTAGCTTTTACTTGTCATTGATCATTTAATGGGAGAGCAGAGAAAGGATATAGGAAGCATGGGAGATGTAGTTATGTACGGATCAATGAATATTTTTGCAGGTTGAGTTGAAAATTCCCGTGCAATTGGATGCAGAGACGTGGGCTACAGTTATCGAGCAATTACTTATGCTGATTTTAATTATCGGACGATGGATGTTGCCAAAAGGAGGATTGACGCGAGACCAGTTGTCTCAACTTCTGCTTGTCTACATCGGAACTGCTGCGGATATCATTGAGTTCTTTGATTCCTTCAAAGTACCTAAGGAATAATTGTATTATCATTAAGAAGAACGTCTGGATGGGGAGGAAAGCTGGTTAATAATGCTTCCACTTTTTGTAGGACGACAAAATTTCATCTCAAAGGGTTTTATGCCTCCTCATCTTATCTATTTGGTCTTGGAGTTTACTTCAATTTACATTTGTGCTAACGGCAACTAAAGCTCGGAGAACGAGACTCACTGCTGACATCGATCCACCCAAACCAAAGTTTGTTAATGGGATTTACAAGGTCAAGGAAGTTTGCTGCTCTATTGATGTTTGGGGAATTCTTATTAATATTATTCTTCAAGTATGTCGGATTTCTAAAGATGACTATATTCTTATCTATATGTCTAAACACTAAATGAACATTTCTGTTGTTCTCAAACAGGACGCTCCATTCCTCATTTTCAGGATGCTTCTGATTACCTACTACAAGATTATTAGTTACATGAACATCTTCTTCACATGCAAGAATACTCTTGTAATCATCCTCCAGTTTTACAGGCTTTATGTTGTCCAGCAAGAGAAGAACAAGGAGATCAATAAATTGGTGAAAGCAACGGTTTCCGGGAACTTGGCTAAAGCTGTAGAACGCGCAGCGTTTATGGGACCGACGGCTGATTCGAAAGTCAAGGCTAGTCGGGCCGGCAATTCCAGGCGACCTGCTGGTATTTAATAACCAGTTTTAACTATGAAGAGTAGATTTTGTATATTTTCCGTAACGCTCCACTCTAAAGTTTCAGGTTCAAGTGGACCAAGTTCGAGTAAAAAGTCACAGCCACCTCAGCCGAAAAAACATCGTTCACAGGATTCAATAACTTCATCTCAGAATGCGAGAGTACTCGAAGCAGCCAAAAGAGAGAAAGCCAAGGATGTCAGGGTATTTACAGATATTTTAATAAAAATATTATTTATGATAAGAAACCATATTTATGAATCTGACCAGACTGGACGAAGAAAATCTTTATCAACTGGAAATCTCCCTGAAGCTTGTGACCAATTGGACGAAGACAGAATCTACACAGAAGATGATTTGGAACTGGGTATGTCGGGCTCCGTTCTATCCGGAACAAATGATCAGGATTCACAGGAAGAAGAATCGGAAGTACCTTTGGACGATGTGTCTGTCACAAGTGAAAGACCCAAGTGTAACAAGAAGATCAGGTATAAAAATACGCAAAAAGTTCACTTGATTGCGTAGCATTTTCTCTGAATGTGACATTCATTGCCTAATGTTTAATTCAACAGGATGAGTGACAATCCGGGAGTGTATAAAATATCGGGAAGCAGAAGTTCAGCCGCGAGCAGTGATCAAGGAGGACGCTACAGACAAGACACCGGTTACTCGTCCAGTTCTAAAGATTCTGCGAACAGCAATCGACGGGTATTTTGGATGATTAATACTTAGTTGGAATTTTTGCGTTATGATGTGTCAATATCTGGTTTAATTTTAGGGGAGAGTGTATGTAACTGGGAGATCAAACCGAGTAAACGGAGGTAACCGTTCAAGGAGTGCAGCACAAAGGTAGGTAAGTGCATGCACACTTTCTCAAGTATCGGACCAATTTCATAAGGTTTACATAAACTTAAATTGTGTGCGAACGTCTATTGCAGTGCAGTGCATAGTTAATTTCTACTTTTCTGTTTTAGAAGAAGGCAAATGATAATTGCTAAAGAATTGAATTCGATTGAGTATGGAGGGATGATGGAAGAAAACCACCCTTTCTCCGAGGTTAGCGAAGACACAGAGAATGAACGGATCTACCAGCGTCGAGCAGCCATAGGCGCTGTATTCTTTCTCTTCGTAGTCATATTCATACTTTGCATGATAGCAATTTACGGAGGAATTAACCCTAAAGGCCTTGTTCTCAGAGAAACATTTAGGGTTCGAAACTCCACTCTACCTCGCACGACTACTCCTCCCCCTACTAACCAAACGGTCACGGTGAACGCCACCGGAATCCCTGTGACCACCAATATTCTACAACCTACAGATTCTACCAGCAACACTTCTAGCACGAAAGATATTGATACGAATTTAGGCAATGCAACGATTATCTTCAGGGCGAATGACAGCTTGTCTGTAGAAGAAGTAGATAAGCAGAATACCACAACCACAACTAGTAACCCCGTTTCATTCAGTAGTTTTGAAATTGTTAACTCTGTTTCTGCAAACGAAGATATAACTACTCAATACTCAAGTACAGTTGAATCAGAAAGACGTAAAATTAGTGGAAATGACAATATTGTCTCAACAGAATATTCAACTCAATTTTCGGATTCAAAAGTTACTAGTACTGAGAAAATGGAGCGTCAATTTTACCAGGCTTTCAATTTCCGTCACGCACGTAGTAAAATTAGAAGATTATACCAGCTTTTAGATGATGGTAAGTGGAATTCATTCCAAAAACGCAATTTCTAGCTACTTAGCTCTTTGTGATGTTAAAACTCAAACCATGAATTGTTTACGCACAGTTATAATTAAATATGGGTTAAAGTGGGTTAGTGTTTGCAATATAAATAGTTTGAACCTTGAAATCCTTGTGCTGAATCAGTTTAGAGAAGGTATTAACTTCAGAACTTCGGAAATACTTAAGAGAAAACATGTTCAATGCGAATGCAATTTCTTCATGTTTTTTTAGGGTAAATGACACATTACACATTCTTACTGTTGGATATTATATTAACTTTATGTGTACGATTACAATTACAATTACTGTCATGTAGCCGGGTTTCATGCTGGATCATGGATATTACACGTACGATTTCGAAAATAAATGTAGAGAATTACTCCTGCTGTTCTTAAAAAACTGGATCATATCCAAGCGTTAATCACAGTAAATTCCAGAAACCACACAGGTACTCATACTAGATCAGTTTCACTGCAACAGCGAATTAACTAGGCCTCTTCCACATAATCCAAGTCATCCGGAATCCTGAACATTTTGTTGATGTCACTTTCTTCCATATTAAATTTATTTTTCAGCCACGACCTTAGAGCAAATATATTATCTGTCCATCTATTAGCGGCCTCAAATCCCTCCTGTATTAAAAGATGTCAGTTAAAGAGAGTGCAGATTATTTTACTTATGCGTTAATCATGTTAAGCTTAGGATCTATAACTTACCATTATGTCGCGTTTTTCGCTCTCAATAACTGCAGGATCAGAGTCCCGATACTGCTGTAACAACTGCTTCAACTTCTCCTGTTCTGCTTTCAGTTTCACAGTTTCTGCAATTAGCGTATCCCTTTCTTCACTGTCGTTTCTGCTCATCTAAAGTACAGAAAAAGACTCTGAAATCCCCTTATTGACTTTTAAGAATCGACCAAAGATTGTTCTAAAACCTTAGCTCGCTTGGTCTCTTGTGTGATTTCCTCGGCCTTGCTTGTTGCCTCATTCTCCTTATCAGACAACTGATCCAACTTTCGTTTTCGTATTTGCGTTGCTTTACTTTTTACATTTTGAAAACAGTTATATTGTTATGGTCCAAAATAAGAAACATTTAAATCAGTCTATTAAGAACTAACCTCGGAAATGCCCAGAAGTACGAAGAAGTCCCAATCTTTTCACAATCGACGTACCCGTCATCAACGAGACTTTGTACAACATCTTTTACTGATTGCGCGACGATTCCTTTCTCTGCTGGTCCAAGTTTCTCCAGTTCCTGCAATCATCGATATGTTACACATCTTATACAATATGCATCGGAAAGAAATCTTTCATATTTCATTTTAAAAATTCAGCTTACCTTCAACTGGAAGACATCCTTCTTTTCATAAAATATATCCAGCATTCGCTTCCTCTTCTCTTCCAAACTCAACCCACGTTTCTTGGACATCTTATAGCTTCACCCGAGTAGAAGATATCAAATCCTGAGAATTTCTTCCAAAGTGCCTTCCAAAATTATGCGTTATATTTTAAGTAATCTCTGTTGAAGAGTTGAAGATAATAAAGTTGTGGCTGCAGAAGAGCGAAATGAAAATATTTTGGTGTGGAACTTCTCCCTCGCTTTCCCTCCAAAATGAACAGAGAGACAAAGTGAAGTCAACTTTCTCTCGGGGTGAAAGGAGACGCGCCGCTCAACACGTTGGAACTTTCATCCTCAACTTATTCTGAATGTTCCCATTGTTCCCATCCCCAATTGTAACACAAGATGTACAAGATACTGGACATAAATTTCACTGTAAGATTATTCATTTTCGAGGAGATATCTACTATATAAGTTTGTATTTCCCAAGGACAAGGGTTTTAAATTTCATCGACAGGATAAAATACAAATCGCAAGTTAGCTTCTGACGAGAAAGTTATTTTTATTTATTCCATGAAAGACCGTAAGTTAGGGTTATCTAGTGTAGTGAAAGATGAATAAATAGCGGAATCATTAACATCTGCAGCAGATAATTCTTCGAGCGTATCTGCGATTGAATAAAACACGGGTCCTTCTTCTTTGGTGACAGGGAAGGAATCGTCATCTTCAGAATCCTCAGGAGCCCCATATTTTTCCTCGCTGTCTCTGTTGTGTACGTTTAGATGCAGGAGCTCTGACAGAGAGTCACGGAGAGCGACAAATGTCGTTGAGGGCAATGGGTCTTCCTTCCACGCACTGTAGTCTAGTTCGGGAATAGCTTTTTTGTTAGCACAGGAAACCCTCGGATTTCTAGAATAATTATAGCAAAAAACATGAAGTCCGTTTGCTATAACTAGGATAACTAGAGAAATTAAAGGGTAATTTACTTTTGGTCATGAGGAACTAGTAAGACGATGGGCTGCACGGTATGTATGGCATCGCTGTTATCACATAAGATCCTTGAGAGGCTCACTTTCCTTAGGCTTTGAAGCTGACGTTTTGTAAATTGACCTGGATTTTCGTACCAGAACCTGTCCCCACGTCGAAGGTTTCTGAATGTTTGGCCCAAAATGCAGGAGAACGTTGGACCAAGAATGCCTCCTTTCACTGGATATTCAACCATAGACCCAGGAAACAAATCTACGAATGAAAAGAACAGAATTTTAGCTAAGGAGCACTTGACAAGGGTAGAAAAACTTTAAAATCATAATCTTTCTCCGTACCAACATCCCACGGGCTTTCGTATACTTTTGCAAACCATTCAGCCTTCTCTGTTAATTAAAGTAGTCCATTCTTATTAATAAGACTTGCCTTTGCTAATTTTATGTATAAGATATTCGCTAAGCTAACCCATTGGTATTTCAGTTGCATCAGCGAAATCTTTCCAATCTGAGACAACGGAGTTATTGCTGGATAAGGGTTTGAGTAAGCCACAAGCTTCTCTCCATTTAAGGTAAGGTGGAAGTCCGTGATCTCTTCCTCTGTCAAAGTTTACAATTACAATTATAAATTGATTTTAAGCCAGTTTCATTTTGATAAGAACTTGTATAATTACCGTTGAATATTAATGGCTGCAAGATCCAATCCTTTGTGCCACTGCGTTCGAAACAAATGATTAGTGAGTTGAGTCGTGATGAATTCATCTCGTCTCTGAGATCGCTGTGATGACAGGCCAAGAATTATTCTGTCAACTTCTCCGAAATTGTGAATATTTGAGGGGCTCATCATTTCGTGACTAAGTTCAATTTCTGTGCAATCAAATCAAATTTCAATCAAAATAATTTACAGAAACCACCACCGTCCACCGTGAAGGTTCAGACTTCAGAACCTACTGTATGGCATTTCACGATGTTGTTCATCGCATCTATGCAACTGAGGCTGAACCAAAGAATGTCCGAATCGAAATGCAGCAGCCGCAAATGCTGATGGAATAGTTCCATCAGTGGTTTCATTGTATCCGTCGTAGTAGCCTGTTCTGTGGAGCCTTAATCCAAATATCTACAAAATCGGATTAATTAACCTCGTGTAACAATGCCAATCACTATTTAATTCTCAGGAGATATACTCACTCGAGTGATATCAGGTCCAAGTACTAAAGGCAAAAACTCTCTGTAACTAATATGTTGAAGCTGAGCACTCAAAATTTTCCTGGTTTCTTGAAATATTGTTTCCTGTTAGTTGATAGAGACATAACCTCGTCAAGATTTTTATTTAATGTGATTGAAATGAACTTCTTTGGAACGACTCATGGTTAACGTTAATGACTTTTACTTACCTCATCCCAGTGTGGATTGACTGCAGACAGCTTATCAGCTACGAAATTGTGTTGTCTAAGCCAAATGGTGTGCATGGCTGTAAGTCCAGGCTGCTCGTTGACTCGTCCATCCCCAGCAGCGAAGCAGAAAAGTCTTGGAGAAGATATCACGCATTCGTTTATAGGAGGATGGATTAATCTCGGCAGGAGTGACTTTCGACTGGGCATGTGGGAATACTTCAAGTGTCCAGATTCAAAAGATCTGAGGGCTTGGAGATCTCCAGCAGTGGATCCATAAATATTGCTTCCGTCCAGCCAAGATGTCAACTGAAATAATGCATGTAAAATATTAGAATTCCAGTGTTGGTAGAAAGAAGGAAGAACATAACATTAAGGGAGCAAGATTGTCGGATGTTTATTATTATAATAACTTGATTAAGTTGTTCTCTCGGTCCTAAAGTACAATCAGGTCGAGGGGCTGGAGAGCTTCGTATGAATTCCATGCAGTCGCTGTAGTTGAAGTACGGATCTCCTGGCATAATCTGGAAGGAGATTTCGATTTCTTGTAACTTTGATAGTTTCAGGAGTTTTAAAATCTGCGAGCTGGACCTACCTTAATCGGAAGACAGTCGGGATGTAGTTCTGTAACATTGCAACATCTTGGAGTAGTGTGATTGAACGACTGTGTTTGAGACGTTGCTGTATAAAGGCATAAAAGCATATTGAACGTGTCTGTGAATTTTAGAGAAGTGATTAGATAAAGACTTTAGCTTACCTGTAAGATCGTGATCCAAAAATTGTCCCCACCTGAGAATCATGAAGTTAATGATGAGAAAGTATTCCAGTAAGTTAAATTTAATTCTTGAATGTGAATTGTGAATTACTGCATAAGCATTAAGGTGAAAGTCGATGAAGGCCTGGACACATCTTTGTGGATGTTGAGAGATATCTGTCTGGCAGAAGGAAGATCTTTTCCTGTGACTGATTTCCTAAGCATGGAAATTCCTACGTAGGTGGTTAATGAAATTCATTCACACGTGTTTAACTGGCACGATTAATTAAGAAAACACCTAGGTGCTAGGTGCAAAATACATACCATCATCATATTGTGGAGGAAGAAAGCGAGCGAAAGGTTGGAACGAAGATCCATAGTGAGGGTTCTTCAGATTGTTGCAAGAACCGTCAAGTGTTCTGTACTTGTTGGACATGTGTGCACAGTCATCTTCCGATTGTCGCCTTATGAAAACCATTGTTATTGTATACTGATTACCACGTAGCTTAAAAAGCCTTTCAAAGAAATTGGGTGGCTTACTTGGACGGGCAGCTGGACCGTTGAAGCGTTGCTTTAGACAGAAGAGACTGTTCGAAAATAGAATTGTCTCCATCATCTCGAAATTGAGCTAGTCTAAGTGAGCCATAACGTATTAAACTCTGTAGTTTCAAAAAGGTTTGGGTATCGTATCATCTTACTGTTCTTTGAGTAAAGCTGTTGCTCGTAAAGTTGCGTACGCTGCCCGAGCTAGTTCCTTTGCTTTTGGAGATTGTTTGTTGATTGCAGCCAGGTACGCGGCAGGATGAGTTGGTTCAATTATTATGTCTGCAAAGCAATTAAAATTGGAGTCAAGTACAAAAGCAGCATTAACTGGGTTTATACCGACAGCTATATAACTTTTATTGATTATTGTGTTTTATAGTTTTATTAGAGGAAATGTGAATTCGGTTGAAAACCTTATAATAAGATCTGAATTCAGAGTAGCAGATGCTGCACGCTACAATGCCATTTCTCAAGCTTCATGTCAGTGTGTATGGAAAAGACGTTTGTCGTGATTCATGTTAAACTTCTGACTTATAGCTTTCGTTGGAACAACACACCTACAGATACGCATATTTTGTGTGGCAGGAAGAGGCATTATGAGACTAGAAATTACCAAATTACTCTCTTCTAACTCAGGATAGCTGCCTCTGACTGACTGGACAGGCTGGATAGAATCACTCGGACTATTGAAGGTCTTGTCATATTAGGAAGTATCGAATGTGGCTATGTGTGGTGCAGTTTTGTGGCATTGTGGCATGAGCATTTATGTTTTTTATTGACACAAGGTCCTTTAAAAATATTGAGAAATGTTAATTCTTTAAGAATTGACGATGACAATGAATAAATGTTTATAAATGTCCCTGTATGCACATCATACGATTGCAGATGAATGTAAAAGTGACCAATATGATCAACCAAAACCAATTTGAGTGTGGTGTGAAAATATTGTAGTTTCTTCTTCATTTTATGGTACAAGAAGTGTGCAAAAGAATTGCCGAGGAAAGAAAGACGTAGGACGCAGGAGAGACGGCGAAAGATTCCGTGTGTTTTTCAAATGTTATGCAAGTACAACTTCAAGGCTGTTTTACTCAGACTACATAATAAAAATAGTCAGGAGAAAGACATTAAAATATTCGAGAAAAGTATGACAGTAACCAACAGTACAAGGACATTCATGAAATACTGAGCTCACTTTTTCGATAAAGCGAAGGTTCGATATTCTCGTACAGATCTGTGGCTTCTTTTACTCCAGTCTCGACTGCGGTGGCAACATAAGCAGCGTAGTGAATTGGATAGGAGATGTCTTCGTCGAAGGCGTCTCCTCCATTATTATGTTCAGATTCGGAGGAGGTTGAAGAACGTCGAAATTTTGGGGAATTTGTTTTTGGACTCGACTTGTCTTCGACTACTTGAGTTGCAGTAGTTCCAAGGGAAAGTATGAGGGATGATGAGAGAATGAGGAGAGAAAGGAGAGGAGATGAGGTTGGGGTATAGAGACACAGTCTTGGAGAAATCCGGGTCCAACCCGGACTCATTATCTTCTTCGCTTCCGTTCTGCTTGGAGAGATGAGATGGCATTCACTGAACCAAACAACACTCGAGCAGTCACCTAGATAAGTTCATATGAATAATAAAGATTACAGCCCCTGAGGTTCGGCGCAGACACAGACGAAGGGAATTTTTATGGAGTAATTGGAACCTGGACACTGGGCTTGGACGGGGCACTGGAAGACGAACCACTAGCGTTGGCACTGGAATTTGTGGAAGTCGTGGAGGATGAGGAGGAGGAGGAGGTGGATCCCGAGCACGGGCGTGAGGACATGATGTCTTGGATGCTCCTCGAATCCAACTAACCGATTGACCTAGAAATCCTCAGCATCTTCAGAGTGTGTATATATCTTTGATTGTTGTTGATTGACGAAGAAGTAGGAGAGTGTTGTGGTACGATAAACGATATATAAGGTCTCTCTTATGAATGAAAAGTCAAGAAGGTGTCTACAGCTACTAAAAGGACGGAGAGAGGAGGGAGAGACTGCCTGCTTTACCTTTAATACGCTCTCCTGGTCTACTAATGTCGATGAGAGCGAGTCTGTCCCGTTACACCTGAAAATACCTCTTTTCTTTACCTGCCGGATACATCGGATCAGTAGGCCACGACATATATTCCACACCAAGACCCAAGTCTCTTGCAGCTACTACAGAACCTAACTTTGGACTTGGACTTGGGAGTCTCGTCTTCTCCTTCTTCTTGTGATGAGCAAAAAGTTATTTAATGGGAAGGGATTTAAAAAGAGAAGGACACCAGAGCGAGAGAGAGAGAGAGACTATTGGAGAGAGGGTGAAGGTATTATTATTGAAGGTAGAAACTTAAAAAGGGGTAAGTACATCAAAGAAGAACCTCGAGTAATCCTCATACACATAATATAATATTGTTGAGTAACCTTAAGTTAGGGCGGAGGTATAAAAAAGTAGGTAAAAAACAAAGTAGGTCTGCCGTGAGGACGATCGTGTCATTGTAGGTTGTCTTCAGCTGTAAATGGTTGACCTGAATCTCACCTAAAACTAGTCTAGTGTAAATGTAATGCATCATGCAAATCATGTTTTGGATCATTAAATGCACTCTCGTGTAGCTCACGACCACAATCAACTCCTGTGCTTGTGTCTTCTCGTCTTCCTGCATGCCTAACTACTCCTGGCTACACTATTACTAATATTTATGCTTGCTACCTATAAGCAAATAGGTGGATATATACCTTTATGTGTTCGCAGACTTGTTGCATCGATGCAAATATTCTTTCTTAGGTAGTTCAAGACTTAAGTTAGACACGGAGTAAGAAGACAGTTGCAAAAATCTCACCGGCCAAAAGTAGCAGAGACACTTTTAGCAACTTTTACAGTTTTCTTTTTGCAAAGGTTGCTTGGTCTTGCTCTTGTGGAGGTATCAAGGTGAAATCAGCCTTGCGATTAGGTGTGTGTGTGTGTTTTACTTGGTGGTTTTATGGGAAATCACTTTACATAACTTGCTTTTGATAGTTTGTGAGTTGCTCTAGGCACAGCAAAGCGGAGTTGACTTTGTTGGATTGTTGGATTGATGCACACACACACGACAAGTTGTCTGAGACTCAGTTTCATGAACCGAATCAAATCCCACGGCGTATTGTCTCTTGTTAAAAAGGTGTTGAGGTAGATTATTGTCTTTGAACTAATTTCTGTGGTTTACATTTTCGGTCACGTCACGACATCGACAATGACTTATTGCAGGCGGAAGTTCACACAGTTAGAGAAGTTGTAAAGTTGCAGGTTCGTGGCAGGTAGAATTTATTACATCTTTTGAGGTGGTCATGAAAAAGTACATTATTGTGCGTGTGAAATACTGTGAAAGCAAGGAAGAGCATACGGATTGACAGACATAGGTATTAGGGTCTTGGGGTATATGTGTATGCACTTCAAAGCAGACATGGATGTAATTAGGTTTATGACTGCTTTATCGAAACCGTCAATCAATTGGTATTCAATAGTTGATTGTCTCAGTCAATGAAGGAAAGCTCGGCAGGAGACAGGACTAAAGGACAGTGGAACAACGGTATTAATGAATTAGCATGGGATGCTGGAAGAAAGCAATCCTCTGTGAAACCTGACACCTAATTCCAAATGAAGTAGATTTCCTTTCGCAACCATTCTCATTCAATCGTGTAAAAATAGTATGAGTGGGAGCTTGGGAACTGGAAAGTTAATTATGTTGCTGAGCTGAAATTTGGTTTACGTATTTTATTAAATCTTTTTTAGTCATGATACAAAGTTTTCAGGAACGAAATAATAAATTAAGGATGAGTTTGATGGGGCAACGTAAGATTTGAGAGTACATTTAGATTGTTGGATTCGATTGTTGGAGATTGTGTGTGTTCAGTAGGAGCCTTTCACAAACCGTTCGATCATTTCTCGGGACCATCTCGACTGATCTTTGGGGACGTGGTGTCCTGCATTTCTTACAATAATGTAGGACAGATTCCCTGCTGACCTGATGTACCCAGATACGTCGTTTTTCTTCTTGTCTCTGATGATTCTTTGAGGGGCTTTTAAGAACTCAGTTTTCAAAGGCGTCTCTAGTGAGTCCACGAATGAAGACACAGCAGTATGGGGAGTTCGAAGGTCATACTGTCCGACATAGATGAGTACATTGAGACCTCCAGCGATGACCTCTTCTAACTCTGATTTGTAAGATCGGAATAAATCAGGTCGCAAGGCTGCTACAGCCTGGGCACTGGTGTTGTACAAGGTTTGATTTCCTACGTGAGTTAATCTTCGAACTCCAGTGGTGTTTAAGTATTGAGCGTAGTAGCCGACCTTTCGTGATGAACGGGATTCAAAACCGTTAGTCATGGAATTGTAGCCCGTTGTGTTTCGGAAGTACTCGATCAAATCCTCATGAGCCTGCAAAGGTTTTGTTCAAAAATCTTGTAAGCATACCATATTGCATACAATATTGAATGGGGAAATTGCATACTTACCGTGAAAGCTTCGTCAAGTTTTCCATCTTCGACAAGCTTGGAGATGCGACTATCTATGTCTCTAATTTCAGACTGGGCTTGGTTACTCACGAGTCCTAAAGTTCGGAAGTAATCAGCATAATTTGTGTAGACTGAAGAGGGATCGGTCAGGGGTCCACCTAAGGCAAGTCCAGCCAATTTGATGGCAGTGTGGTTGGCGATTTTCACGGTGTTTCTTCCCAAAATTTTGTTCGCCAGCAGAGGTCCATATTTTCCTGTTAAATTCGTAAGAAGAGAATTATTTCTGCTATGTATTCAAGACTTTAAGCATATTTTGGGTAAGTTGGTACCGGCATAAGATTCTCCAGCAATATAGAGAGGCTGCTTTTGGAAGTCGGGAAACAATTTGTAAAATTGTTCTAGACCTGTCAAAAGGTCATTGGCAACTTCAACGGCATTTCTTGAGTATCCGTCATCACTGTCAGTGAAACTGAAACCTGCAATTCATTACATCAGATGATTAGTTTAGTAATGGAAAAATGGCAACAGAAATATTAGGATTACACAATGGTTGCGATTTGATAAATACCCAGGGAAAATATTTCAGGAAATTGAATGGAGCAAGCAACACGATACCTTGTCTTATCAGTTATTACTAAATATCTGCCTATTATACCTGTTCCAACGGGGTTATCGATGTACAACATGGACTGCTGCCTAGCCCAGGTTGCCTTTCTAGATCGGACGACAAGTTTAGGAATTCTTCCCCGTTTCTTGACACTGAAAGGTCCATTTTCCACAAAGAGCCCGAAAGTTGAAGAAGTGTCAAGGGCTCCATTCAACCACAGCATAACAGGGGCATCCTCTGGATCTTCATCCTGCGTGATTCAAGATTCATGATCCATGAACTTAGGAAATCAGATTTGGTAATGAATTGAACATGAGAAGCTGTCAATGATAACCACTTTTTGCTTACGATGGCTGGGATAAACCAAAAGAATAAATTAGAGTTGGTGGTCTCGTTGACAGTTAAGTATCCCGTGTAAGTTGGAATGTCGTCTAAGCTGTCTCGATTCCATCTAACAAGAGCTGCGTTTTGAGCTTCTGAAATGTTTCCAGCTTGTATCAATTTTGTCAGAAACAATCCTTCAACTGGTTTATCGTCGCATTGTACAACTACAACGAGTACAAGCGACACGCAGGCAGACAACCAATGCATGGTTGATTTGGTTGATGGAAATGAGTAGTCTTGTTTCTTAGCAAGTGTACGAAGTGTGGTGTTCTCTCAACTTGATTGCCCAGAGATCAACTAACCATGAAAGATGGGCGATTCTGGATTTTATGCCTTCGCAAAAATCCAATTTTAAAGGTTATTGTCATCGGCTCTGCCAATGACTGCAGATAAGGAAGCAGGTACTGCATTACCTTATAAATTCAACACCGAAGATTGTCAAAAGAAGTTTCTATATGTGTATATCATCGCAGATCGTTATCGTGGATCGGAATTGTTGAACCTGAAAATCCGGATTTTAGTTACTCACCGCCCATTGTCCATCATTAGCTAATGAAAACATGAATCACGCCTTGATGTGTTCTTTTTGTTGCAAGGATAGAATAATAATTTATATATGTTCATGCACATGGAGCCAAGATATTAACATAAACTAGAAATCAACTGCAGTCCACATTCAATGTTGCATTTAATAGTGACGAGAGTGCATGATGCATGTTTTCTTGGAAAGAACTGCATTTAAAGTAATACAAGTTCTATACACAAGAAGAAGCGAACGCATTTAATTAAACTGTCGAGATTCGCACACAATATTTCGCTGAGATTTGGATGATTCACCAAGATGATTTCGATTTGACCCAAAACAACAATGTGAGAGACCTTGATTGAATGCGGAAACTGATCTTCTGAACCTTAATAACTACGAAGTTCAATGAGCAGCGTGAAGCCAAGAAGACAGCTACATTTAGTTGAACGAAGAAAAAGAAATCGCTCAAACTATTACTATCCCTCGATTTGAAATCTAGGTTTGTACATATGCGTCATTCCAATAAAATTAGTAGAGTAATAAATTATTATTTCGAGAAAATTACCAACTCCAACGTTGAGAATCGATTTTATTAACTCAAAAAAAGTTACAAATTTAATCCTTCTGGGCCGCAGCAACGATTTCGGCTTGTTTGATAGCCTTCCGTTCTTCACGTCGTTTTCTGGCCTCCTTAACCTTACTTCTGCGAGCTTCAGCTTGGTCGCTGTAAAGTTAATAAAGTAATCATTAATACTGATTCATTGCCTAGAATATACATAATTCTGTTAATTATCTGATCACGCACTTCAACATCTTAGACCGGGCGTTCTCAGCCTTCTTCTTGTGGATGAACTCCATGAGGACTCGCTTATTCTTGAAGACATTACCCTTAACCTTCAAGTACAAGTTTTGATACAGATGCCTGTCGATCTTCTTAGCTTCTCTGTAACAAAAATCACAAATGAAGTATTACAATTAGTTATTGACTATCTTTGCACATTCCTTTGTGACTTAGACCCCGATTCATAATACACGCCTAACCTAACAAAACAGAATCGGTCTACTGTTCTATGTTCCCATAATACAAAGGTGTAATCTTATAGTTAGTATTTACCTGTATTTCTTGAGGAGACGACGAAGCACTCTCATTCTCTTGATCCACAGCAGCTTCTCAGGCATACGGGCGTTAGCTGTACCCTTCCTCTTTCCGGGACCACAGTGTCTACCTTTCCTCCTGGCTTCTGTGTTGGCACGAACTCGGGCCCTCGAGTGCACCGCCACAGGCTTCCTGATGATCAAACCATCCTTCGCCAACTTTCTGATGTATTGTCCTGTAATAAATAAGAAAATATTTCAATTAACTAACTGTTCATCCAGTCGACCATAAGGCAATTAACGTAAACAATTTAAATACATAAAATTGCAACATTCATAATTTCACTAAATGCATTGCCTATTCCTTCAAAGATTTTAATATTTAATCTGACACATAATCAACAGTAAGTCAAATTGAAAGTTTGGAAATAGAGGATTTAAACAGAAAAAGGAGTTATCCGCCGTCAACAAAACATTGCTCCTTTCACTTTCACCCTCCCTGTTAACTCCTTATTTTCAATAACGTATGAATCCTTAATTTCCTCTTAATTTAAAGCTGAACCATTCCATATTGCATCCATCGAAATGTCGACAAGCTTAACCAATTTCAAAATCTGTCGAATAAGTGAACCACTCCGCAGAGGAACTTACTCGAGTTGGCAGCCGAGATCTCAGCCGTCTCATTGGGGTCGAGCCATACCTTCTTCTTTCCACATCGAAGGACTGCAGCTGCAAGCCGCTTTTGGAGTTTGAGCGAACTACTACACAACCCAGTAAAAAATCCAACATTAAACAATTTTCGACATGTCGAAATACCTTAAAATCTGTCGAAAATTCCTTACCTCATTTTTCCGGAATGAGCCTCTCAACGTGTTTCACTGCCTAGTGGAATTGGAGTGAGGATAATGGTGAATCTTCAGAGAGCAGCACGTTCGGCCCTCCGCAATGGTACGAGATGGGTAGAAAAGATGCAGGTTTTGGTTGTTCTCTTCGTCTGAAACGAATATACTGTGCGGCATGCTCGCAATTCAAGACCACGTTCCCTTCGCTCTCTTCACAGAGGACCTTGCTGAACCCAAAAACCCCGCGAAATCTCAGACTCAATTTTGTTTATGTTTCAGTTCAAATTCCAAGATTGTCAACTTTGATCCATTCGCACTTTTGGAATAATTTTTTGGAGTTATATTTATTTATTTTTTCAGTGCGTAATTGATATTTCTGAAAAACATGAATGCAAATAATGGAGTTAATGTGTCAGTTGAAGTTCCGCTCGAGAACCAAGTTTACGAGATTTCATATGATGGACAGGAGATCGTACAACCGTAAGTTTCTGTGAATTGCAACTGGGACGATTTTTATACAGATTGAATTTTTCTAATTTGAATTTAATTATATTTTTAGACCACTGTCTATGTCAGAAAATCTCAGCAGATTGGCACAGAAGATAGATTTTGCTGGCAAGGATGAGACAGTGGCGAATGGGACCGCGGCGTCGGCAGCTGGAGAGCCGGAACCGGAAGATGTTCCACCGGCATCGGGACCTGATCAACCGGAGTTTAAGAGTTCTCCGTCTTGGCCGTGGGAAACTTGTAGAGGGAAATTGCAGTAAGTTTAGAAATGCTGAGGATGTCACGATATGATAATAAATGTGCCGTGATAGTTGATGTCTTATGATAATATTTCAGATCTGCGTTGACTGAGATTAGTGTCTTAGGGGATATTTTAGCGATTTCACAACAAAAGAAGTATTTGGTTCTTGACCCTGTTAGTGCAGAGGCACCAGACAGTAGACCAGCAGCGACTTTGATGTACAAGAAAAAGGTACAAATATTAGACATTTTGATTGACAAAATGAAAATATTATTAATACGGTTTAGAGTCTGAAAATTCTGAAAACTAATTAATAATTATTGTAGGCACTTGGAGCAGCATCATCTGTTTTGGTCACTGGTGGAGAAAGACTACGTACAGCGCTAAATGAAGCAAAGTCTAAATCATCATTATCGTCGTTACCAGATTTTCATATCGAGCTGTTGCGGTTGAGACAAAACTGGAGACTTCGAAAAGTAGGGAATTCTATATTAGGGGACTTATCGTATCTAACAGCTGGATCTAGATTTCCTCAGAAAGGAATATTTGAAGTGAATAAAGCTGAAGAGCTTCCTGAAGACTCGGAGACTCAAGAAGATAAACCAGGACCTGCTGCTACTACTACAAAACCCACTTCAGCACTCACGGTGACAGTTCCCAATGAACTTCAAGGCATCGCGTACATTGAAGTCGTAATTCAGAAAGACCAAGAAACACTGAGTTTTGCCAACGTCGGGTTACCGTCTTCAACGCCAGCTCCACTTGACTCCCATTGGCAACAAAAATTGGAAGCAGCTCAAAATGTTCTGTTTTGTAAAGAATTGTTTTCTGTGCTTGCCAGAGAAGCTGTAGCTCTAAACTCCCTCCCGATTCCTCCATTGGTTGTTGGAAATCAAATAACATCCACACTTTTCCCTGGAATCCTCCTTATCATCAGCTTATGTCATTCTATCAATGGAAAACAAGCTAACCCTGCAGTGACTCCTAAATTGGAGCATAACCACGTACTCGAGCATTCTCTACACCAACTATTACGAGAAGTTCATAGAGCCAATTCCTGTATTCCATTACCACATCCAGCCAGTGCTCCCATTGGCATTTCTCGAAAACGTCGTTTAGCAGGCCCTTTTGCTTACGACAGACAATCCCTTCTCAACATGACTAAAAAAGATGGAATTTTAGAAGAAATCATTCGACAAAGCCAGCATGTTGTGCTTAGGATGAGAACAAGTTTTGTTTTGGACGAGCTAGCAAGGCACGTTAAGGACCCACTTATCGTTACACATTGGGCTTCATTAAATGCTGTAACTCATTCTTGCGTGAGAATTACGCTGGTTTCGTCTGGGTGCGTGTTTTAACCAATTAGCTCATTTTAATTCATGTTGGAGTTTTAAGGGCGTTTTAGTAATGTTATCATTTATGCTTCAGATATGACGTATGTGCAAGGACCCCTTTAGTTATTCACGTGAAAGAAAAGTCCCTTAAAAGCATATTGAAAGATGGAAAGGCGATACATCTTAGCTATGAACCGCAGGAATTGCGAGATCTCCTCTTGTCGCAGGTAATTAAAATGATTTATTCAATCTGAAAGTCTTTCATTTATTACAGTAGAAATACAAACTATATAATAATATTATGTCCAAATGTTGTATGTAGATTGCGATTCACCAAGTAATGGCACTTCAGTCATTATGTAAATGCATGGGATGGACTGTTCTATCTAGCAGGTAAGCAACTTGCGGAAGAAACTCACGGGTAATATAAAAGTGAATGTGTTGTTAGTACGTGTTTGCTTTGCATTGTTTTACAGCACACATTTAGGAGTAGGTACCTGTGAGACGATAGGAAATGCAGCTGGGTGCCTATTGACTTCTCCGAATGGCAAAAGGTAGATTTTATTCATTCATACTGATTTCAATCAATGAATGAGATTCATTCATTCACTAAAATCAACATAATGCCTGTTGTGTACATTTTAGCATTAAATTGTGTTCTGTGTGAGACAATTCCTCTACCTTACCTTTACTATTACTCAATTTAGATTGCTAGCAGTGAGATCAAGCCCTCAGCACCATCAATGCGGCATTCAGGTCTTCATAGGATATCCTTCCAAGTCAAAGATAGACGGAATAGCAGAAGTCATGGATGAAGGAATCGAATCCAGCACTCCATTTGAAGGATTAGATTTCGGGTCAGGGATTATTTACAAACCTCTCAAGCTGGATCGTTTAGAAGGAAGGAACTTCTTGAACAAAATTGAAATGCTCATGGCTGTACTGGGAGATGCTGAATAAAAAAATTGACTATTATATGAGAGATATTGTACCTAATACTAACAACTCATAGCAAGAATTGCTACCTAGATTCTGGATTTGAGACTCAGATCTGTATAAATGTCTGTTTGTGTGTAATATATCTGGAATCTGGAATTAGCATATATTGGTTGAATCATCTTAGATCAAGCCTCTCATAAATGTATTGCAAATGCAACGCAAGAACTCAACCTATCGCCTAATAATTAAAAAATGATCCTGTATGAACAAAGGTGCATCTCCAAAATCGTAAATGTTAAAAAAGTCACCCTGCTTTTCTACACTCCAGGACCTCACAGCATTATGTTTCACTTGTCCAGGCTAGTACAAGATAGGATCAAAGGAAATGCATGCAACATGCAATGCAACTACACAATTGATTAAGCATAATAATATTTAATTGATGATACATATGGGTATTTGTAAAAGGAGGAGGTATATGAATGGATGGATGGATGGTGGGTGTCAAAGGTCACGGGGTGATGGTGGAGAAAGAAAGGAGGTCATGGTAGGTAGTAGTGAGGAAGGTAGGGAGTAGGGAGGGACCGAGGAGGGTAGGTGGGGGGGGGGGTAGCAGGTAGTGATGATGGAGGGAGCAGAAGGTGTGAGGAGTGAGGCTGGAGGGTAATAAAGTGGGCTGACGGGATTGGTGGAGGGCGGGCGGAGAGTCCAAGTGGAGTGACGCCGACTTGAGGCCGGAGAGGAAGGAAGGAGCGGAGAGAAGCCTCAGCAGACAGGAGTTAGCAGAGCTGCAGGCACCACGTCGTCATCCTCTCTCTTCGTTTTCTTCGATTTCGTCGTCGCGTTTCGGGCTATCCAGTCCCATCCCTCGTCAGGCCCATCACAGGTCAAAGGTACGTGACACTTACTCCACTCACCCCGAATTCGGAGGCTTTTAAACCCAAAATTACGCACATAACCGGTATTTTTCTTGAGGTTAGAGGGTAGCTTCTTTTGTGGAGGCAAGGCATGGTGGCAATGGCCGCCAATATGCGTCTATCACTTTTACGTCGTACCTACAGTTTTTTATAGTATGTTAACGTGATACGCAAGTAGTGTGTATTTAGAGCGAAGTCTAGTTGAGTTTTAACAGTGCCCGTGTGCTTGTATATTTTTATAAATGGAAATTAGAAAGACGCTATGTATAGTGAGTGCATAATTTAAATATTATTATCATGTAGAGGAGGGAATAGGTGAAAGGTCAATCAATCAATTGTGTTGGTACATGAGATGATGCACTGATAAGAGAACTTAAGTAAGCCGGTTGATGAAATGGTAGAGCATTTTTATTTGAAAAATGTGTGCGTCAGTAGATGGACAATGGGTTGGTGGAGAAAGGGAGGGAAATGAGAAGGGTTCAGAGGGGCTGTAACATGGAGTATGGAGGCTGAAGTAGAAAATGGCGTCATCCATGATATTGGGTATCATCGGTCGGTGTTTTGGGTAGGGTTAAGTTCTTGAATACGAAAACCAGGAAGAGGAAGTGAAGTTAGTGAATAGTTGTTAGAGTATGAGTTAATGGGAATCGGTGTAATTAACGTGTTTGTTTATTGGTTTGTTTAGGAAGTAAGGTAACCAAGTAGAAATGGGTACCAGAATTTACGTCGGAGGTATCAATGACTCGATCACCCGAGAGCATTTGGAAGATTTGTTTGGAAAGTATGGAAAGACGGAGCACGTGTGGGTGGCGTTCAACCCCCCAGGTTTTGCTTTCGTGAATTTCGAGACGGAGCAGTCGGCAACTGACGCGGTGGATGCTCTGAACGGTGAAGAGTTCATGGGATGCAAGCTCCGAGTGGAGGTGTCTCGTCCTAGAGCACCAGGTGGTCGTGGTCGTGGTGGGTCTCGCGGGGGCCGTAAGACGCCTTCTTTATTGTTTTTGTTGCTTTCACCGGTTACAAGTTTACAAGCAGTTGTTTTCAATTTTTCTGTTTTTTTCAATTTTCAAATTACATAGGGGGTGGATTCGGCGGCGGCAGAGGTGG
Source organism: Isotomurus palustris (assembly GCA_034696625.1). Classification (NCBI taxonomy): domain Eukaryota; kingdom Metazoa; phylum Arthropoda; class Collembola; order Entomobryomorpha; family Isotomidae; genus Isotomurus; species Isotomurus palustris. Next base: position 15,290 of record JAQGAD010000314.1, on the reverse strand, counting down.
CCGAGGTGGTGGCGGATACGGAGATGGTGGTGGTGGAGGCGGCTACCGTGGAGGACGTGGCGGAGGTGGTGGTGGAGGAGGAGGAGGAGGAGGTATGTGGTGATCAAATTGATTTACCCTTCTACTTTCTACTACTTTCTCTACTACTCAAAAACACGAAACTTTCCAGTTTAAGTTCCACTTCATCACATACACTACGTAGATTTAGGTTCAGAGATTTTGTTGTGATCGTTGTTTTCTTTTGACAAAAACGCCCTTAATTAACCCGTCCAGCATGTTATAATTTATGATTTGTATTTACGTTATAATTGACCAATTCATTCCATTCTGTTTACCCCTCTGTTGATATGTACTTATCGGTAGCATTTTATACGACTTGCATTATTATTGCATACATGTATGATTGATTATATATCGCATCCCCAACGACAAACGTCCCCTAAACCTGAATTTTCTATTAAACGAAGTGATTGTTGATGAGAAGGATTAAGGATAGCTATGTCTGTCTTGTATTTGAGGAGTGATTTATTAGCATTAGCATTTTTTGATTTTGCAATTCGTTCGTAGTGGAATCACTGTAATCAGTAGACACGTAAACTAGCATTATAGTACTAGAGTTGGATTTGTTGAAAAGTTTGGGAAACTCTAGAACGTAATATAAAGTATGCTTTGGGTTTGGGTATGCAGGGAGAAAGAATCATGAGATAATATACATTACACATACAAAGCAAACAGAAAAGTGAGGAAGTCTGTTAATTGCTATCTATTGATGTAGAAGAGTAGAAGTGCATATGAATTGGAATAGGCGAGGCGAAACTCTCTAGAGGAACTTTTATCTAATGAAGATAGGCTTCTTTTTAGAGTACGTAGAGATGAATAGGGTGCTGATGTGCTTATGATGACTGGTTTAGGATTCCGTGATGGAGGTGGAAGAGGGAGAGGACCTAGAGGAGGGGGTGGGGGTATGTACGGTGGCTACGGTCAACAAAATACCGATGGTGGTGGATGGAATTAAAAAATCAGAGCTTTCCTGCTTCATTACTTGGCCCACCCGATCCTCTATTACGTGCTGCTTTAGTTTGTCATTATAGCTTCAGATTTAAGTATTTGCAACTCCGTCTCAAGTTCCGTTAAAAGAAAGTGGTGCTTCCAATCACAGCAGTTTAATCTTCACACCACAACCCTCCACCACCAATTTATTCTCAAGATCGTTTTACCAAGAGTTCAAATCTCACTCAGATTCAACGTTAAACTTCAGAGAGGCAGTTACGATTAATGTTTTGTTGATTTTGATATTCAGTAATTGATAGAAGTGGCATGGATGTGATATCGAATGTGGGCTGAGCTAACAAGCAAGCGAAAGAAACTTCGTCTTCTTAAAAATATTTCCCTTCTTCGAGTATCAGCAGACCTATTCTACACACTAATACTACTACTGCAACAGATAAAACATATTATGACAGTGGATTTCGAGAATCAACGGATTTGACAATTTGTTTTGGCTACGTACGACTTATATAGTTTTAAACAGATGTACTTTTGTTTGTCCAAGTTCCTGCGATGCACTACGTATCGTTTAACAAAGATTTATGACGACTTTTAAGCGATGTAGTGCATTGTTGCCACAACTTGTTATAAGTAATATGACATTTCGTCTCAATCTCTTCGATCCGGTGGAAACGAAATGTTCCAAAAATACCTATATATTGTTGTTGTTCACTCTAATTTTGTTATAAGAACGTTTTCTAAAAAGCATCTACATAGATTAAACGCAAAATATTCTCAATTAATTAATTTTATGGAAATTTTCATTTTATTTTCCGGTTTTCTTCCCCACCTTAGTTTAATTTTGCGGTGTAGTGAGCATTGCACTTATTGTCTTAATACTTTGTTTGTTATTACCTAACTTCTGTTGGTGATAATATGTGTTCGGCATGGTGGCATAAATAAGTTCATTTAACTACATTACAGTCAGACGGGGTAATGGTTGGGCATTGGATTGATGATGGTCAGTGTGAATGACGAGTGTGTTGATATCTCCTGGTTCTCTCGTTGTTGTGTTAGATAGCAAACGGCACCCTTTCTTTGACCTGCACTCACGCGTCAATTGTCACTTCAAAATAGATGGACAGTACACTTTCTTGCGTAAATGTTCCTGATAATAACGACGATAGTAGTAGAAAGAAAAAATAATCTCCGTGTAATTAACAATCTTCGATTAACTCGACTGGAATTGAAACAGGATTCAGAGGAGGAAGACGTGAAGGAGGAGGAAGCGACCGAAGTGGAAGTCGCTACGATGACTATCGTTCGTCATCTCGAGGGAGTGGTGGTTCACGCGGAGGCTCTCGGGGTGGTTCTCGAGGCGGCGACAGATATCGCAGTCGATCTCCCCCGAACCGTGGAAGGTAAAATCTAAGCCACTCAATTGACGACGGCTTCTTCCACACTTGCAATATATCTGAATTTGCACGAGCCTCAACCCTATCTGGTTGTTAAAATTCCACTTCCTCCAAGTACTCGCACAAGTGCAGAATTTCACTGGCGTGCCTGCCTGATGCTCTTGCTCATCTGCTGACCGATCGTCACAGTAATCGAGGACAGAATGAAAACGGTCGAACGACTGTTTGTCCTGGAGTCCTTGAGTAATGATCATGTCAAAGCAGCAACCTTCAAGTCATTTAGAAGAAACTATCAGCGTTAAATCTCCGATTCGAATTCTCAGTGGTATAAAAATCAAAAAATGCGTCGCCGCTAAGGATTTTTCGTCCGATAGGCCGGGCTGTGAACCACATTAATTTTTATACTTGAAAAGCAGCGCTTTCGTGAAACTTAACTGCCAAATTTTCAAACAATCCGAATTCCGTAGTTAATAGTAGAGAGAGAGGTCTTAGACCAATATATTTATTCTGCTGACTTGATGGTTACTTCGGAATTGCAACTTCGATGGTAGAGAGGCATTATGAATGACCATTATGTCTGAAAAGTTTAACTAAATGCTAATCATGACCTTCAATCTTCGCACATGTACAGTGGTGGCGGATATGAGTCCGGCGGATATGGGGGATACTCGGGTGGTGGTGGATCCGGAGATGGTTACGGCAACTATTAAACACACCCGATCTTCGAGCAAAAACTTTCATTCTTAACCAACAAGGTACCTACTTATCGATCTCAACAACTCGTATCATATCGTAACTTAAAATGTATCGCACGTCTTTCTTCGTACTCTTCTGTTTATTTGCCACCGTTTGGTTTATCGACGCTCCGATACTAAGCCACTGTTGCTTTTCTAGTCAGTAACAATCTTCACGAGTAAAATGTAAATGCAGTCAAAGTATTATTACTGTTAGACTTTTCGATTTTGAACGTCCACGAAGGCGTGTAGAATACTGAAACAGTGAATATCGTCAACATCTTATCCGAAACATGATACTGTCAACTCTCTAGAAACTTTACCATTTCCAGGTGGAATGTGGAAACATTAAGAATTTACTAGCGACAAGCTATTTTTGTACTAGAGGAAGTGAGAAACTTTTTATGCAATGAATAATCAAAAGAATGACTGCAATTTGCGGCTTACTACTGGACTGTGATGATGAATCTTGTGTTCGCATCTTATTACTGTTCTGTGATAACGATCCTTACTTATCCACTACCTCTACTATTTACCGACCGTTACATTCACCGACCTTTACTCTAGTCATTCATAGACTCCGAATCCTACTTCGTTTTTAATTAATCTACATCACCTCTCTTCGTATTAAAATCCGACTCCTTTCCTGTGATGATGAACCATGATAATGTGTATGAAAAATTATGATGTTATCAAAAACGAAAATGGACAGAATTTGATTGATTTTACACAGTTGTACAAAACACCGCTGCGAAACCTACGAGTTATCAACACAAAGCACTGAGCTACAAATGTATCTTCGATTGACTTCTACTACTACCGTATCGTTCAGTTACCTGTCTCTCTCCAATTGGTCTTCGTGTTATCAAAAATCCTCAATGTGCCCAAACCAAAGTTACTCCGTCGCTTCGCTCATCTACGATCCGGCATGGATAAGTTCTTTTTCATTACTCTCATATTTTTGCGTGTCTATTCTAAACATGTGCTGCTACTCTATATGACTGACGCGTTTGTTTCGAAATCAGTCTGTAGTCGGTAGTATACCAACTCACTGTACAATTACTTGTTCGTTCTCATTGATGATAACCTAGTCAAGGCCATCCTTGATTCAACATTGTGATTTTTAGATGAATCTCCTCCAAAGATAATATCCCTGTTATAATTCTCTGATTCGCTGTATTCGACTCCATAGTCTTCTGACTGTAACTTTCGAAACGTTAATATTTGACTACAAAAATGTAACTTCTGGAACAAGATTTCTTAAAATTTGCGACATGCTACGGTTGATGAACCTAAGGTGTTTTCCATCTTGTACATATTGCAGCAATCATTACAACGCAGTTGAAGTTTACTATGTTATGTGTATTAGTTTCGTATTCATTTACGTGTATTTCGCAAGATCTACAGAATAGCGTTTAGCACACCTACTACTTATATATGTTAACCATGATGTTAGTTTCTCTCTTGTTTTGTAGTTTTCCTGAGATGAGTTTTGTTATGACTTAATGATAATGACAATTGTCTACATTATTTTTGAAAGTATGGCGAGTAGAAGTTGTTGAGTTGCACTCCTTGTGCAGCTACAGTTGTTTGTTGTATTGCTTACCTTTTCTCTACAAATAGTTCATCTTGGACTTCGATACCAATTCAAAGTTTTTGTAAAGTTTCGTAACTTCGAAAATAAAAGTATTTAACTTGATTTAACCTTTAAGATGCGTATTCGTGTGCATTTTACTTATCCATAAAGTTCATATTATTGCCCGTTGGGTAATCATTTTGCATCTGGTCATAAATCTGTTTCCTGCCGGTTTCCCATCATTTGGCAAGTAGGGGAGATCGAGGTCACAGCAGTCGGAGAAAACAGAATTCCAGATAATCGATATTCAACCATGCAATACATTTGCAGGCATTCTCCTCATTCTCGACGAGTGAAAGGAAAAAAGGTAAGTGTTGCCAGAAAGTATGCAGTAAGTAGGTAAATAAGGAGTCGATGGGCATTCTGAAAAAGAATATTTTTTTATTAGGTTTCAAAGTTTTCCATCTACTTCTACTCGACCAGTAATCAATACGATAATTACAGCTAGACGTTACTGAGAACACTATAGTGTTTAATAATCTAGACACGTACAGTTATTGTAACGAATAAAATATGGATTTGAATAAACAACTTTCACATACATTAGTTGAAAGATTTCACGATTAACTTTTCTTCGTACTTCGAATCGACTGAATACTCATTCATTCATTCCGGACAGGAAAAGTATGTCTGTTTACCTTAACCCAACTTTTTAAGTTTCCATATTCCATCTACAGAATATTTTGTTTGTGTGAACTTTCTCATGGGATAGTCTTCTACCTAATTGAGTCAATTCTTAGATAGCAATCAATTACAATATACACGGAGACATATTCTAGCAACTCACAGTTTCTTTAGTGTGTGTGTGTGAATGTGGAACATACATTAAAAGACGACACTATCAATTTTACTCATTTTCTAATAAAAATTAACAGTGGTTATTGTTGAAAGCTTGTGTACTCTTCAAGTTACTTCAAGTCGGATGAAAATTAATTATTTCTTAGGAATGAATTTTGCTCCTTAAGCCATTTATTCCCGTACCTATTGCTTGCCCCTTGGCATTTTGCGAAATGCTTTTACTTGTATCGTTAATAGACGCCACAACTGCCACAATCAAGAGCAATAGAGAAAGTTTATATATATATTATATACACGTCTGTATATTAACCATTATATAGTAGCAACATAAAATCCTATTAGCACACAAGCACCTTCATTGCTTAAATGAATTTCGACTCTGTTTGAGGAGAAAAAGAGATGAGAGACTCTCCCATAGTTTCATTAGTTTCCCTTCGAGCGACGTTTCTTCTTGATTGTATTAACCAGAACTCTCGAGCATAATTACACTTTTGCATAATCAATTCACAATTCAAATTTTGGCAACGGTAGGACAATAAGAGACCAGAGCGAGAGAGAGTGAGAGAGTCTGTACATCAGTAATTAGTAAAATTAACGAGCTAATTAGATTTGCATGTGAAAGGTACATTCAATAGGTACGTGTTCACACTGGGAATCATTCCGTGGTCGTACAACATTCCTCTGTAGAGTTTTACATTTTTTCTTTCCTCGCTCTCATCCATGCCTAAATAGAGTTTTAGTATGTTATGTAGATTATGATTTAGTGTAGATGCAGATGAGGAGATGCTGGAAACTCGAAACAACCTTTTATTTTGTAGTTCTTACAAACAAATGATAAAATATCCACGCACTGATCCTGGAGAATGTATCCCTGCCAGTCCTATTAAGCCTTATTCAACACCCTAAATTTTTCGTCTCTTGGCATTATTCTTATTATGATCTTTTTCATTATGTATCATCTACTTATCATCCTATAGTACAACCAAGAGGTCCTAAATTAGCCCTTGTAAATATTTAAACACGTTAAGCCGAGTTTTGTGTAAACGATGAGTAGAGAGCTTTCACCATCATGGGCTTTCACTCATTTATATACATTAAAGAGAGACTCATCATGCGTCATACATAATACAAACTACTTTCACTTCCCGTCATTTTTCGAAGAGCACCAAAAGCAGTTTAAGTTAGGTCATAGCTGGTTAGCTCAGTTAGCTGTTAGCTCTCTATTATGTTTTTATACAGAATATCCAGACATCCAAGATTATATAGGGAGCATCAGTATATAAACGCCGGTTTCATGGGCGTGTGTGCATTGCATCTCGTGTAATGAATGGCAATAAAACCCTTCTTTTTTATGATAATTGGGGTTTAGGATGGTATGTGTTTATGTGTATATCGTCTTTGCACTCAGCATTCCTTTTCAAATGTTTTCTTTTCTCCGTATAAACACAAGCTTTCCTCGAGTTGAGCCTGTTTTTTTATCGCTTGACAATTACGTCGTCTTGTTAGCTCTTTCAACACTTATCTACTCTTATCTACTCTGCTTGACATGAAGAATGGAATCACAATGTTCACAAGCATTTTTGGTTGATGGTGATGGTAAACTACGAGGATGAATGATTAAAAATTAATTTAGTTGTGGCATATTACACTCACGAGTCACGAGAGAGAGGATTGAATTCGGAATTATTGATTAACTTACTGACTAGAGAACAAACTATGTACATGATTTCACATCGGCCCTTTTTCTGTCATGGAATAATATATGGTATTCTCCTAGTCTTCTTTAGATTCCTGATCTTAAAGTGTAATGGCGAGTATTTGTTGAGTTTAAACACAGTATTTGTTGAGGTTCATTATTATTCGAATGTTTTTACTTGTACTCTTCTATGAATGGATCTATACAGTTTTTCTTCTTACACATTCTCATGGTTCATTCAAGACTTTACTCGTTCACGTTGCTTCATTCATGACTGTTTTCTTTCTTAAACTAGATTGACAGTGACAGTGACTATTTATGCGTTACTCTGTTTTTGATTTATAATTATTATGTGTGTAAACTGTGTTCTGCGGTGTGAAGTCAAAAAAGTAAATGTAAACGTATTATAACAGTGTTAACTCAGGTAGTGACATACAGGTTTAAATTACTGTACACTTAATTGAATAATATATATTTAACATATATAAAACAGTTAGTTATTTAGTAAACATACAATGTCATAATTATTAACTGTACAGTCCATATTAGTCAGTAATAAACTTGAAGCTAATAATTTAAACGAGTTGCTTGAGTTATATAATCTATAATCACTGCAATCTCGCTAATTTTACTCTTTCGAATTTTTACTAGAGACATATCCGCACAACAATCAATAAATTAATGGTTAGTATTACAAAGGAAAGTGAAGATTTAAAATGAGTTTAACACACATTTAGTCAAGAGAGGATGAGAGGAATCGAAAGTTAAACTGGATCATCGTACTGTGTGTGCGTTTATATTTGGTATATGTGCAATTTAGACGAAAAGTTGACCTCGATTGCTAGTCATGGTCAATTGTAAATTGAGATATTGTTTACGAGAGTCAAGTGTGAGTCGGTCACATAGTTTAGTATTTACAAAGTCTCATGGAACTTACGCACATTCCTCCAGTCCGGGTTTAATATAAAGTTTAATAGAGACGAATAACAAATTAGAGAAAGGATGTCACACGCGTACACAATTAACATAATAATTGTTCTCGTTTAATCCCACTTAAGTTTACTTGTTACGACGACACGACGCTTAGCTTTCAGCTTGTGTTTTCGACGATGTGTATGGAAAATGATCCGCATACGATTATTATTGTACCTAATTATACACTTGTACGAAGAATGTTTATTATTAAGCTAATTTATTCAATCGAGCGATTCAGTGAATGAACTTGACTGAGAGTTGGTTTATTGAATTAAATGTTCGAGACTCTTCTTTTGGCGTTTTTTGGTGAGTTATCAAGTTATCAAGTTAAATGATCGACTTCCCTTATCGTGAAAGAAGAGCTGAGACCGAAAGGATTAGCAAATTCAGTAGGACTGTAAAGACGGAATTGAAGGAAGTTTTGACAGCTGCGTTAATAGTTACATCTCTGGTTTTTAACGTGATAAGTGTAATTGGCTGGCTAAACTCTCCAACAGACGCTTGGTTCTTAGATGCTGCTCGAACTTGATAAGTAATTCCAGGACTGAGTCCCCTCACAACGAATCCTGTGAAAGAAATCACACGCAAATTGTTAAAATGGGTAAAGTTTCCTGGGGTAAAATGAAATAAAGGTATGAAACGGATATATTTGTACGACCTCTACCTCCATCGGATTTGGAAGCATTGGCCATTTTCCAGTCGCTCCGGGTCATCATTTTGTACTGGACAACGTATCCAATAATGGGAAGAGCTTTGCCTTTCTTCCCGTCTTCAGATGCTGGATCCCTTGTGGTAGGGTCACGTAGTTCCTTCACTCGAATTCTTGCTCCGTCGAAGGCTACTACTTCCGGTTCCAAGACTGGAGTAGCAGGTTTCTGTCCTTTAAACAGGAACATGTTTTTCTCCAGAGTTCCTAGTTCGTTGCGAGCACGGCATGTGTATTGTCCAAACTTTCCTTCAGTCCTCACAAGGACCTGTGAACAAAGTTAAAGTTAGTAAAGAAAGTACAGAAACAGGAGTAGGAGCAGCAGAACTCCCTTTAAACAAAAGCCTTGTAAAACTTTGTTGAGTTGGTCAAGCTCAAATCTGATACAAAGTCTACAAAGAGTATTGTGTCTTAAGTAAACATGCGGTTAGGGATTCATAAAGTTTTAAACCCTCTTTCCCTTTGTATTTGCGAGTTGTGCACTACCTCTGTTAAATAAGTAAGAACTGTAAGGAGAATAGGAGAAGCAGTTTTGAGCATTTTATGTAGACTTACTTGCAAGATGGAAATGTTCTCTTGTGGGCTGAGAATAAAGACTTCATCTGAAGCAGAGAGACTTCGGTTTTTATGAACCCATTCGAATCTTGCAGGAGGTTCGGCATGAACAGCACAAGTTAAGTTAGCCCATTCGCCCTGAACTCCCCAGTGTTCTGTCCTTGCACCGTTCACCATTCGTGGCTTCACTGTTTCACGTGAAAAAGGTTTACATTATACCGAATTACTATTAGCATATTACAGACATAGGCCCTTCGGGGAAACTTGTCTTTCCTTTCACTATTGTAATAACTAGACAGACATACTTTTAACTTTGAGAGTGATGTTCATAATCTTCGTCTCTGGAATAGGAGAGTCCATGTCCATTGCTCGGCACATGTAGTGCTTTCTCGCGTCTGCTTGCGTTACATTGTGAATTATAAGTCCATAGTCCTTCGTATTCTTGTATTTTGGAGCTGTGGAAAAGCAGAAGCATTCTAGTTAGGAGATATTATGACAGTAACTGTAATTAATGATGGGCTCTATAGTCTATAGCTTCTATAGTAAACTTGGAGCCGAGAATCTGAATGGCTCTTCTACATTCTACGCGTGTGGAGAAAGTTGCGTGCATGGGAGAAATTTTGATGATCATTGTTTGCCGTAATGTTGCAACGGGTTGTAAATCAGCATTCATATTATTATGGAGTTTAGTGGGGAAGAAAAATGTACTGCCTAATGCTTCTGCATCCTACGTTAAGTCGTTCCCCACGGATGGAAGAATGGGTTGGAAAGGAAGTGACAGTTTGCTTACGCTGAGGAGTTTTCTGGTCAACTTTCCAGTAGATCCTTGGTTGGGACTGGCCTTGAGCTGTGCATCTCATCTTGTAAGTTTGTCCTTCCGTTGCTGACTGTTCTTCTAGTCCCTGATCGAAGACAATGGGACCTGGCATCCGTACAAACACACACACAAAAAGGCAAACATACATATGAGTTCATGGGTAATTAGATTAAGGGAGAGATGTCAAGACCAAAAAGTTGTGTTGTTCATAATCTCTGTAATAATATTTGTTTGGTGACTCACGAATGACAGTGAGGTTGAATGAAGTTTTCCCTTTTGGCGTTACACATGTGTACAGTCCTGCATCCTGACTTGTTATTCGGGTCAGAAATAAATCCACTCCAAAGCTGATCTCAACACGAATCCGACTAGAACCACGGACACACAAATGTTTAATTGATGTGAGTGGGATCATTACATTAAGGGTTGTGACCGTGTGGTAGTTGGGTGAATAGTTCAGAGGGTGGAGAAAACAGGAATGAATGAATTAAGGCAATGAACATTAAATGAGTTAACCGGATGAGTTGAGTTAGTGGATGACAGGCGGATAGGGTGGTGGTTATAAAAAGTTAATTTTCGTATAAATATTGTGCGAGATGGTTCAGGAATTCTTGTGCACGCAGAGATGCAGCTTACTTTTGTAATGACGTGTCGATTTTATTTTTCTTAGGATTCAGCCATTCTGTTCTTCTGCTGAGGTTCTCATCTGCAGTTTGACAGGAAACGAAATAAGAATCGTTGATAAATTTCTTGACATTTTTCTCTGCTGGAATTATCCAGACTGCTGGTTGTCCGGATTGTCCGCTGGTTAAGTTTGCCAAGCCTGCATTAAAAGATTTAAAAAATATTTTCCATTTTGTGCTTTTACTCGACCATAGTGAGTTATTTGGGGAACTTTTATAGTCATCATGGATGCAAGATGCATTTGGTAGTCCTGTTTGTATGATACATTGGAGCAGTTGACTGCAATAATATGGTAATCGATTGAAGAATGCTTATCAATGCTTTCACTTTCGAACAAACTTGAAATTAGGAAGCCTAAACGTCTTTTGTCTATGCTGCGTAATTGACTGCGAACAACACAAGAGAATATAATAATAGACAATAGATAGCTAATAGGAGTTCAGTGTTGCGTAAGAAGCTTCTCGTGTGAATTAGTGAGAGTAGTTAACCACAGTGAGGGTGTTATTAAACCCTCCCCATGCGTCATTTCAAGAGCATTTAATTAAACCCAATTCTTCTTCATGAGATAAACTGGAGTAGCGAGTATATGTTCGTGAGTCGCAGTGTTGTGCCGAAGGTTGTGAAACATGGAAGCGAACAAAACGGTTGAAAGGGAATAATAAGCACCTAGTGGGCTATGAAATGGGAGATACTCTCCAGCGTAGGATGTACATCACATGGAGTGATAAATGATGATTGCTTGTGTGGTCTTAAACGAGCCTTTCCATATTATACAGAGGGACGTTCCAAAATCTAAATCTACCGTTTCCATTCGATAGAACGAAGAGGGCCTTTCTCTTTTCCTCGGGAAGTAATTCGGCTAGGTGCTGGTGGTGATGAGTATGGTGTATCCTCTACGAAATATTTCAGCACTATTTTGTGCACAACTACAAATAGCCACTACTCTCCAGATAAACCAGTTTTGGAATTTTGCAGGAATGAGGCCGGACGGAGATAGTTGAGGTCTGAGGTAGACTATCTATGCATAATACACACGAGAGAGAGAGGAGAGGCATTTAGCTGTATCGTTTGTGGTCCTATTGTTGTTCCCATTCTGTCCGGAGACAAACTCGCTGCTGCTTCGATATTGATCAAGCAGTGAAACAAATGTTTCCTTTCAAACTTGTAGAATAATTCCTTTGAATGCGTATCAATGCAGGTGGGAGGACTGCATGCATGTAAAATTATAGGGAGGAACGGGAACGGACATCAAAGCCCCAGAGATACAAGTTGTACAAGTGCTATTAGTGAGAGAGACTTTACTGCTTTCTCCCTTTGGTTTTGCATAGCTCGCAATATTTGCCTGCACTTTTAGCTGTTAGTGGGATTATATATAGTTGCTGTAATGACTCAAAATCAATTTACCCAAATAGTAATGGTCGGGACAAAGGTTGTATAATGGATTTCATGCCACCCTCACTTACGTCGCTCAAAACCACTTACACTCGAGAGACTCGAGGCGAAAGGGAAAGTGGTGAGGAGAGAGAAAAAGACGGGGAACGGGAAGGCAGGGAGTGTTGAGTTGACATGGCCATCGTTATCAGAGTTTTCTATCTTTTAATTGGGATATAAAACTACATCCTTTCTTTCATTTTCTTTATCATAAATCAATACCCTGTCTTAAATACTGAATGCAGGTAATAGAATATTAGAATATATATGTTTATGCCTCTTGAGTGTGGAGTCTAGTGTTTGTTAAGAGTTAAGAGGATTTATGCCTTTCCATACACCTTTTAGTTAAGAGAGTATTAGGTATTAAACTGATTTGAGTCATTTTTGGAGTATGAAAGTAAGACTAAAGTGGTAATAAATGTTTGTGTGTATGGCTTAATGAGTTTGCATGGGTTTCCCCACTTATTGAGGGTTCTTTAGTATTAATAGACTGGAATAGTGGATGGAATTTTTATGAAGGTATCTACTAAATCAACAAACGGTGGAGAATTATAAAGCTGGCCCACACGTGGAAGAAGGGCAAAGGTTGAAGGAAGGTTGACAAATGACGGCTAAATGAAAGAAAATGAGCCTATTTATTAAGTTAATGGGTGGAGAAAGGGCAGAGCAGATGGATGTGTTCAAGTTAGCAGTTACAAGCATATAAACACAAACTATATAAATAAACTATTTATATAATTTAAGCTATTCAGTGTGTAGGTTGAGGAAAAAGTCTCGAACCATCATCATCATCTGCGTCCTGCTGTGTATGTGAATGTGTCTGACTGCAGTAGTTTAGTGGAATCCTCGTGAATTTTCTCTTATTTGTCCAAAAGTGACAGTGATTTCTAGGAAATGAACTTAATAAAAGGCGTATACAGAGGTTAAAGGGTTGAAGGTATCATCATCATCTTCGGAGAGAGAGAGAAGGAAATGGGTTATTTTTGTTTGTAATAAGACGCCAAGTCAAGTTCTAATACGAAGGATACACGACAGTTAAATGATTCCTTCCGAGGAATGCCTCCAATCACGATATCTTCCGAAAAGGAAATAAATGGCTTTACAAGAAGGATAATATTATTTCTCTTTATGGGAGTTTATTTCCTGAGGAGAAAGTCGTGTGTGTAAAGGGAGAAGGACGTGGGACGAGAGAGAGAGAGAGAGTGGGTCGATCTTTCCTATCACAAAGTGTGTGTGTATAAGGATGAAGAAAGCAGATATCTATATATAGATATGGACATGTGGCTCATATATTCAAGAAACTTTTCACATCTAGAATCTAGAATGCTGCTGGAAGTTCTAGAATTGAAATGCATATCAGAAAAGGAGAGAGAGAGAGAGAGAGAGAAACTCGGAGAAAAGACGTCTATGAAGAAGAAGCGAGTGTTTGGCATGAGAAATCTATTTTCTACTACCTCCAAAAACCACTAGAGACTTTTCCTAGAGATTTTACTGTGGTTGGTAGGTTGGGTGGCAGTTCTTTGGTAGTCGGTGTATTACTTGGGATGGTTGCTTAAAGAATTGTGTTTCACGAACGAAGTACATGACGGGAAGTTCAGTGGTGGTGGTTTGGTATTGCGTGACACTCAGTTTTAGAAACGTCTCTTAGTTTTGCATCGCATCCACCTCGCACAGCCTTTCTTTGCTTTTGCATGCTGAGACATATTTGTGAGTGTGTATGTATGCATATGTGCGGTATATTTATTGTAGATCAACCTACCTTTCTCCTTACTTCGATTTCTTCACACACTGTTGACTTTCACGGGACAAAATAACAACACTTTGGCTAAAGACTGTGTCTCTCTTTTTCTCTCTGTGTGTATAGTATGTATTCTTAACAGAATTTCCACACTCCTAGAATTGCCTCTGCTTCTATTCTTTGTTAGTATTGCTACTTTATATTCACTAGAAGCTTATGCAAGAGTAATCATTTGCAACACTCTCCTTAATGTCCTTCAGCCTTTCCTTTCAGTTTAGGTACATTGACTGCTGCTAACTGCTAACAAAACAAATCAGGGTTTGCATTCTAAAGGTCCATTGCCAGCTAGATGGAAGTTAAAATGTAATATAGACCCTGTCTTTTACGTACTTATCATGGAAATGTTTTTATGCAGGAAGTAGGAGGCATCCATGCATGCAACTCGGAGATTGGGTTGAACTTTCTCCAAGTTCAAAAATGAATGCTACTTCGTCAAGTAACACATTTTATACGGACATATGAACCTCGTTACTCTTTTTATCAGTCGATTTCCAGAGAGAAACTGTTCTTTAACTCCTTGTATAACCAATTATATAACGTGTAAGGAAAAGTCCCTCATGTTTCTCGTATCTTAGAGCGTTATTATACACAAAGTAATTCCCATTTCTATGCGATGTGGGATCTACAGGCAATCAGGATACGTGTGTATGTGTGCAAGAGTACCAAGAGCGGAGAGCCGATGCATTCCTTTTAATAATGAAGTTCGATCGTTCTATCACACAAAAATTCACCCCACATTCTACCAAGGTAATGCATGCAAAGAATAACTTTTGGTGAAACGAGAGAGCCTACAAAACAACACTATATAAACTTGTTTACAGATTGAATCACAGTATAAAATAGTTACGTTACATGCAATAGAAGCCTACGCTACGTTTCTAGCTCTCAAACACGTCAGCTATTTAAGTGTTGCCCTTTTTATTATTTCTTGCATGAAAGTAATAATTTCTAAAGGGCTTTCACGTACATTCTTCCAGTAACCTTGTTTACCTAGTCTCAAAGCAAAGCTCAAGTGAATTTGTTAGGCAGCTGACTGCAGATGGAATTTAAAGTAAGCG